>CACRXK020004221.1:0-32662 GCA_902702795.2 Paramuricea clavata
GGGCGGCGCTACAGGGGGAGTGTGGGGGGTGGAACACCCCCCATTCGTCAGCTAATCGGCAAATTGTTATCCCAGTCGGCAAAACTGGATTGGCTAAAGATAACCACTGAAGAAACCAAAATTGACCTCCTGAATAATTGAATTCAAACCGAATATCACGAATAGCATGCATCAAAGAAACCACACATGCAGCAATGCAAATTTTTTACGGTGTAAGGTTTAAAAACTGACGGGTATTGTGTATTGTGAGTATATACGTTAGATGTTTGAAGATCAAATTTCGCGCGTCTGGAGTTAAAATTTGGCTCCAACTTTCGAATTTTCCGGCTGGAGGTAACGTTCCAGTTATATTCCGATTTCAATGATTCGTAAATTAAATGCGTGATTAATAGTGCTCCAAGACGTGGAACAGATTTTAAGAAATGCCGAGATTTTGACTTTTCGAGGGCTGCAAAATGGATGCCGCCGACAGGAATTTTGGGTTTTCTGATTATGCGTGTCTCAGAATGATGCAAATGCCATTTCCGGGATTCAAATTTAAAAATTTTCCGTGCCTTCGGCACGAGCCTCCCCCCCAATATTTCATAAAATGTCCGCCACTTGCACACACGGTGGCTTAAAAGGTCTTAAAACTGTTTATTCTACCGATAAATAAAGGGTTTTTTATTGACTGGGGTTTCAATAACTCGGACTGGGATTTCTAATAAAAATCCAACTGGGACTGGGATTTTGCCAAAATTTCAGGTGGAAAATGGGATTGGGACCCTCCCCCCCCCTTCAGGACCCTCACTATAGGCTAATGACTCGGCAAAATTACCAAACAACAGTCGGCAAAAGATCACTCACACCCCCCCACTCGAAGAGGGTTAGCGCCGCCACTGAATGTCCTCATTTTACACTTATTACGTGGTTATATTTCCCCGCTTAGTATTTACGTGTCACAATGCAGTATTTTCACGGTCTTTCTTTGCATGCTAGTTCCCCGTACTGAAGGCTATTGCTGCCTTGAAATGCAGGGAATTGCCTTTCCGAAGAATTAAATTCCAAATTATTTTGATGGTGATAAGCAGTGCCGTCGGAAGCAAATTGTTATTGGGGGACTCGACAAATGAGGGTCTTTCGAATCCTCAGAAGAGCATTTTCCATGTTTCCTAAAAGGAACTTTGACTAAAGTTGTGAAGTTTTTACATTTGAAAATTCAAGATTTTGTAAATGCACTTTATACATTTTTACAAGTTCATCCCCCAGGTTTGAATGGTCATTGCTTGTTGATTGGAATCCCTAGCCCCCCCCCCACACACACACACACACACACACACACACACACACACACACACACACACACACACACACACACACACACACACACACACACAATATAATAATATAGATTATCATATAAGAATAAGAGATAAACAATTCGAGCAACGAGGTCATTTGACTTCAGTTTGACAGTTTCTACCTATATACATTTTTTGTTTGATCCGGCGAAATTTTGATGGCGCGTCCGCCGTTCGGGGACTGGAAGTGATCTCCCAAGTTTTTCTGCTCGTTTTTCTGTTCATATTAACTGAAAATTGAAGACATTTTCATCAATTTCCTTTTTTTATTTTCATAAACATACATTCTTTACTATCTGTAAATATAAATATTAAAACACCCTATATATACATGTTCTTTAAGTATTCTTTCAGACGTTTACGACACCCGATATTTTTAAACATTCTTTTCACATTGTCATTGACATTGGAAACTTTTTCCATCGCCAACTATTGCGGTCTTATGTCAATCCTACTATCCAGCGGAAGTTCCCTGAAATGCATAACGCGCAATAACGCGCAATGTTTTGCAATGTTTTGGAATGACCAAATGGAAATAAATGAGCCAATTCTATTAGAAACACATAAGTGTTTCCCCCACTGGATAGAACTTCTAATTTCGACGCTCGAACAGTCGTTATTGTCAAAATAAATGGTTTTAAGCACGGAAAACATTACAATATTTCGTCTAGATTGAAGTTATTTAATACGGTTGACCTTTGGTTGACCTTTTAGTTTGGCTGTAGCCAAACGGCCCAACTTCTACCGCTGGCAGCACGGGTTGTGTTTCATGTATCCCAGAAGCGTTTGCAGGGTTGAAAAATAAACATCGTGGCGATCATTTTGGTACCAAATACAACCTACTCCGAGTGATTTTTCGCCTTTAATTTAGCTTTTAATCGCAGTGAAATTTGCGGCAATGCGATCACATACTAACAGCGCATAATATTCTAAGTGTCTACGAAAATTCATGATATTTGATGGTAAATACGAAAAACTTCTCCAGTGTTTTATGGGCCCAATTTTTGTGAGCAGCTAGCGAGGATCCTCAAGGTTGGTGTTCCATTTGAGCAAATTACATAGCAGTCACAGAAATTTAAAAATTGAACAATGAAACTCGGTAATCGAGCGGATTTTGGCCGAGTTAGTATACAAGTCTATAGAAGCAAAGCGTTCAGAAGTTGAATCTCGAAACGAAACGTAAGATAAAGGTTTAACTATTATTTTTTTCGACAGTGCCGTTTGTATGCAATGTAGGAATACTACTCCATTTGAGCAAATGAAATAATCGAAATATCTTTTTGTCAATTCGATGTTTTTAGTTTGATTCCTATGTATTTTATAGATTCTCTGCCTAAACTATATTGACTTTTACGGGGGTATCCGCTGGCGCACTGCCGACTCAATGTCCGAAATAGTTGGCGATGCACTACTTTACAGTATACCTACAGTTTTCTCCAATGACGATATTCAATAACAACACAATTAGCCGGATAGCACTATCCACCGCGGATATAATAGTGATTTTTCAAGCTTGATTAAACTTTACAATCTATAAATTGAAGTTTATATTTATTCATTGTGAAGTGCGCATCAAAAAAATCACTTTCCGTTGCCGTTGGATCACAGGCGGCCCAATCTCAGAATGAATGATCAGGTGTTGCGGGTTTTTAACGGTTTTTATAAACAAATTTATAGTCAACCAAAACTATTTTAAAAACATTCTTAAATTAGTCAAATAAATACATTTTAACAATAAAATATAGTTGACATGATAGTATAATACCTTTGCATTCTTTTAAATTAATTACTCCATGAGCTCATTTAGAGCGGTTGATGTAACATTTTCTGTGGCCTACATTGAGTGTGCTCATCTATATATAATATAATATTATATATAGATGAGCACACTCAATGTAGGCCACAGAAAATGTTACATCAACCGCTCTAAATGAGTTCATGGAGTAATTAAAAGAATGCAAAGGTATTATACTATCATGTCAACTATATTTTATTGTTAAAATGTATTTATTTGACTAATTTAAGAATGTTTTTAAAATAGTTTTGGTTGACTATAAATTTGTTTATAAAAACCGTTAAAAACCCGCAACACCTGATCATTCATTCTGAGATTGGGCCGCTGTGGTTGGATAGCGCTATCCTGCCTACAAGTTGAAATGCATTCATGACCCAACGTTTGGCCATACTCTAGCCTATTTTTTCACCAGTGTTGCATGTTTCATTTTCAATTAACGTTAATAGGTTTTTCGAAAATTTATAGGATTTTTTTTCTGACCCGGCAGTGCACGTTGCGAAGAATACAAACTGCTAACGTTTGTGGACGATATACAATTATACCTGAAAATATAAAAATAATTTCGAAGGGCCTTCGCTTGAAATTCGAAGTTCTTTTTATATTTTTCAGGCAGTTGTTTAAAATTTTCTATAACTTTTATTCAATTAAATATTTTTATGCAACATTTATCACATTTAAGAACCAAACAATTTCCCACACTCTTATAATAAAATTGCTGCTTACAATATGCTCTGCGCATCACAATGAATGTCGTTTCTTAAGTTGAATAAGAAAGAATTGTGAGTTAGCTTGTGTGGTACCAGGTAAACATCTAACCATACTAACATTACCATGTTCATCAATAGACAAATACCATGCTCTCTTGCCGCGATATGCTTTTAGTTTATATGAAATATAAAATGTATCGTCCATTTTCTCTTCAAATATAAATTGATCAATTTTGACATCCTTCGTCTTTCTCTATCATAAGCAAAAGTGAACATACAATAAGTTAACTAGTTTCATATAATTCTGACATAGTGACGTAGGCAGGGGAGGTCCCCGCCCCGTCCCTCCCCCTGGCAAAATATTGGGCCCCCTTGGAAACATCCTGCATGACCAGTACAAGCATGTGCAGTTATATTTTCATTTCTTAATTGCGATGGAAATTTTGTATCTTCTTAAATGTTCTGGATTCGTTTGTGATTAAGTAGAGTTGTTATGTGTTAAATGGTTACTTAAAATCACCAAAACGCCTTAAAATAACCCCCAAAATGCTGAAAATGGCACTTTACCTACTTTAGAATTTAAAAATTTTCCCGGGGGACCATACCCCCGGACCTCTCTAAAAGTTCATTGTACTATATTATGCATGGTATCATGGGCGTCCAAATACATTTTCACAATAAACAAATTTTATTCGAACTAGCGTCGGGTAAAATTGCTTGGGTCCCTCCAGGGATTTTTTCGGTCCCCCATCCTGGTTACATCACTGTTCTGACATGGCGGGTACAACGAAAAATTCGCTGTTCTACCCTTGAGCTATCGAGTCATTGGGGATTGGTAGCGAGCCTTATCCAATTAGCCATTTTCCAAAATCCTGGGTCTACTCGCGCGCAACATGATCTCTTCTCAAAATTAAGGCTATGTCTTAATTGTAAAACTTTTGAAAATTAAGGATATGGCTTAAATTTGAAATTCTCCAAAATTAAGGCATAGCCTTAATTTAATAATACCACAATCATTAGGCAAGACTTCTTGTTATAAAAGTAATGGCCTTAGAAGGGAGGCTCGACGCGCAGAGGTGGTAATTTAAAAAAAAGGTCGCCAGATTTGGATTGGATTAGGGTTAGACTAAAATTAGATTAGGGGTTAGCGGTTAGGGGTTAGAGGTTAGGGTGGGGGTTGGGTGGGGGTTAGGTTTAAAATTAAGGCAATGTCTTAATTTGAACGCTTTTTACAATTAAGACATAGCCTTAATTTTCGGAAAAGATCGAGCTGCCGCGCGAATCCCTTGTTGGAGGGACAAGAAATATGGCAGCACACATTTAAATTAAAAGTTTAATGTAAAAAGAAGATATTTCATTTTTGGTCGTGTACTGAGAAGTTGATAGTAGATACTTCTACTCTTTCATATATTTGACGCCTGTCTCCATATATTTTGTCACTCCAAACGATCCCAGAATGCACTGTGATCTCTTTTGGGAAAAGGCTAATTGAAGTGCACGAAACGCGACCACTTAACGCTTGTCTTGGAACGGTCTAGAAACACGAAAATGCGAATCCCGCTCGAGACAACAAATCATTTCAGTGTCAGAATAATACGAAACTAGTTTGTCATATCTCTAAGAATGGTTCCGAAATAACTGAAAATAATACAATAAGTTAATCCTCCAAAGTTATAAATAAAAAATGGCAAGAAAATAAATACATTCTCTATTCGTAAAATGATATCCATGCAAGGAGTCTTTTGTTCAGAGGTCGGAGCAAGTGCCTTTCACCTCTGAGATCCTGGGGTCGATTCTCGCTACTGACTCATGTGGACTTATATGAACGAGTCTGTCAACGCTCTGCCGGAAGTCGTGCGGGGTTTTCTGTAGGTTTTCCGCTCCGGAAGCTTGGGTTCCTGAGCTTTCCTCCCACAGGGAAAGTTGACAGGGTCACCAGGGTGTGTTAGGATAAACAAAGTTAAGAAAACAAGGCTAAGTACGTAATATAAAGTAAGCGTAATACTTGATATAATCGGTCACTGAAAATTCCAATGGGGAGTGAACTGAATAATACATGCAATATACACTTGTACCAATGCAATCGCTTAAGCCCCGGCGGACAAACGAATGAGAGTTGAGGCGAGAATTGTCGACAGTTTCAACTCTCGCTTGCGTTTGACTGCAGATGACTGCCAACTCTGATCGACTCTCGCACACTCTCGTCAACTTTGAACTGGTTCAAATTTTAATGAGATCGAGTTGATAAGAGTTTCGCTCCGCGCGTGGTAATATAGTCAACTCTGATCAACTCTCATGCAACACTTGTTCTCGTTGACTTGGGCATGAGAATCTGTTGAGAAAACTCACGGCAAACTCTCGCTTTTCAACTCTCAATAGAGAAGTTAAATCGCATTTGAATTAGGTAAGTTCTACAGGTTTCGAAAGTTTCGACAAGTTTTTAGCTAATTCATGCTTCAATTTTTGTGCACAAATTGTCCTTTGAAAAAGCCATGTCACGATTGGCTCACGATTAATGAGAGAGATTTAGCCCTTAGCCTCTGTTTACTAATTACTACTCAATCTCTCTATGGTTTCCAGTCTCTATTTAGCACCTTGCCAGTTGCCTCTCTCTCTTACTATATAATTCCCAGTCCAGGACCCCAAAATTGGAAAAATAACTTTCGGGGTGGGAGTTCGGTATAGAGATTTTCACTAGTTAGTTTGGACATGTAGGTTCAAACCGCTTAGACGCCTAACGAATGATGAAATATACTTACTGTGAGAAACATGTTTCCATTCTTATCAACAGCCAAATACATCGAGCTATCTTTCGGACTGAATGAAATAAGATTTTTTCCCATGGAAATTATTTGAATTTTATCTAAAAATAAAAACACAAATGAACACTGCTCTTCCAAGATTTCATACAACCACAATTTCCACACTTATCCACGTTATACGGAATAAATTTTTGGCATTCACATAATGTCGATTTTATCATCAGTGATACTTTGCGAAAAAAATTTTCTGTACCACTCAGGCACAGAATAGAAAATAGACCAGAAGCCTCACTTAGCCAAAATTATGTCCGAGATTTTTTATGCGCAGGCGCGAGCCAGCAAGTGTAATCACGACGCCATCAAACGCCATCACTAGGTAATAAAGATTGCTGTTTTAACCGTTTTGCTGACGAACGCTGACGTGATGTTCGCAGCAAGTGCATAGAGATTATAAATAACACTAGAGGAGGCATCGAGTTTAAAAATTGGGAACGCAGCTAATGGGGGGCAAATTCAAGTCCCGGATATAAAATCGTGCTCTCATTGGCTGATTTGAAACTCGTCACCAATGGGAACACGAATACACATCCGGGACTTGAATTTGCCCCCCAATAGTCGCGTTCCCTTTTTTTTACTGAATTAAGATTACAATGCCTCCTCTAGTGTTATTTATAATCTCTATGAGCAAGTGTCACACACGTCATCTAGCGTGCGAAATTCGTGATCCGCATGGCGAAAATCGCGGACACGAAAATGTTAGGAAAAGATATACAGTGAGGCTTCTGGTCCATTTTCTTTTCTGTGACAGTCAGGGCTCTCATTTTTAAGGAAATTTCCTTAAACTGAGGAAATTTTGACCTTTTTAAGGAGACTTTTAAGGAAATCGAATTTTTAAGGAATTTTTAAGGAATTTTGAGTTGAAAAACACTCCAAACAATAATTAGTTATTCCACTGTTCGTTATACTTATAAATTATATCCATCGAAATCCATCGACCTAATGAAAATTTTGGGCAATAGTTTTTACTGAAATCGCTGATCAATCTGAGCTTCTCTCGAGTGTCATTGCTGTTTTTGAATAGCTGGAGGGTTAGTGTTGTACCTTGTGACCACTCACCCTCCAGCTATTCAATAACAGCATTGACACTCAAGAAAAGCTCAGATTGAACCTCCACTCAGTGAGTGTGAGGGAGCTTTTAGAATACGGGCGTAAGTTTCTGAGTGACTTTGACTCGCTGTGTTTCTGAAGCGCAGTTTTCGAACTCGAAACTTTTTTGCAGCAAACTTTGCATGATGGTTCGTCGTTCGCGTTTTTTGATGCAACAAGCCAATGTTTAAAAGTAGGATATTTTCTCCATTCCGCTCGAAATTTTTGTTTATACTTTTTTTTTAAATTTTAGTCTTTTTTGGAGCGCTTCCCTCGGATTCAAAATCAGAAAATTCAGAATCCGCCATTTTCCGATGTAAAAAAGTTATATTTACATATTTTCGCGCCAATTGCGCCTATGATCGCGCGCAACTGGAGTGTTCCTCAGAGACTAGGCCAAGTCTAAGGAAATTTTTGTCCATTTAAGGAATTTTTACCGCTGAGTCTAAGGAAAATTTGGAATTCCGTTCTGAGAGCCCTGGTACCACTGCAGAGGTACCACTGCACACAGAGCTGTCAAGTCAGTTGAGATGATTAAAAACTTGTAGATCGTTACCAGGGATGCCATAATAAACAGAATGAGTGAAGCATGGTGCAACTCATTGGCATGCCCCATTTCAAAACTTTGTGTTTTCTACCGGGTCTTTAGAATGCTATTTCGTACACGAGAAAGTGACAAGAGGTATAGATTGGAAGTAATACCACTGATCTCATAGTACACATGCAGTGAGTAATATGCTCTTGGATATTTGTTTCTATTCGCTGGACTGTGATGGCTGATGCAAAATTTGATCCGCAGTATGTTTCATTTTCCTGAAACACTAGTGTGAGATACAAAACAAAGTCCGAAAAATAACATCTTCGGATAAATTCAAGATATGGATCAAAACAAAACAAAAAACAGGATTTTGTTCATATTTCCATTTTATTTCAAATCATCATCAGACATGAACATCAAATAATGTATTACATTTAAAAAAATATCGCTGCCTACTGCATTTGTATGTCTACCTGCGAGACCTCGAATTCAGCCCCAAAACCTTGGGCACTCACGTTTAAACCGTGAAACTTGGCGGCTCTGTACTAACCATATATACCAAATGATGAAAGACAGTCAATCATATTAGATGTTGCCACGTATAAAAAATATTTTAATCCTTATCCCTTGTCATAACAGAATTAGGTATACAAACATTATGGCAATTATATTAATTACAAAATTTTCTTTCAGCAGAAACTTTTCATCAGGGCTCAATAGCTTTGCGTTGCCCGAGGGGAGAGCTTGGTACACATGCATGGGGAGGCCGAATAAGCTCGATGACAAAAACTCAGTTCAAGCCTATGTGGAGGAAATTGTCTCCGCTGTAACTATAGTCTCACAGTCACAATGTGTTTTCAAAATTGACATTTTGTAAGTCTTGTAACACTATGTACGCCAAAGCTCGGATAAGCTTCACAATAATTTTGTTATTAATAATAATGAGAACGGCCACAGAGGTAAGGGGCGAGGCGCCGAGGCCATTAGAAAAATGATGAAGAGGGGGGAACAAATTCGGCCGAAACAAAAAATTCGTGCAATCTGTAAATCCTCCCCCTCCCCCATCGCTTTTCTAATGGTCTGCCCCTAACAACTTATTTTTCAAATCAAACAAGTGAAGACGTGACAAAGGTGTTGAAGAGGGATGACAAGATTATTTAAAAATGATAAAAGAATAATGTCTTGAACTAAAATAACCACAGCATTTAGCAAATACTAAACAAAGGAAATACTTATAAATATTGGAGTTTCATACCGAATACGTCAAAGGAAACAAACTAAGTTTCACTGCGTTACCTTGGACACGGAGGAATATGATTGCCAAAATTACTAAGCTCCCATATTATGAGATGAACTTATAGTGACGACGTATATAAGTATACAACTTACTCACAATGAAACAAATTTAGGAAATTTTGAAATTTTCTTCCATAATTTGAAATGTTTTATACAATTACCTTATGGAGATAAACAGCATCTGTTCAGTATATTATGATTTGACATATCGTTGGACTCATCAAGCAATCAGAACGCGCAAATGTACAATGAATCAATGGTGTTGCAATAAAAAAGAAAATAATGAAACATTGTTTGTCCGACTTTTATGCAAATTTACTGTCTTATATAGAGAATGATATGACCGTTCATGACATTAAGCCGATAAAGGCCACTGTAAAATGTCTCGCCATTAATGTGGTTTACAGCCTCATAATTATTGATTTTACAAATGATATTACTGGATTAACCTGCTTATCTTGTAAATTGAACTAAAAATATTTTGTTTTCAGATAATAAAACTTTGTAGATCTGGCAGGAAATTAAACCTGGTTATATCATCCCTCTGACATTCCAACTTCCATGCATTGTTGTTGTAGTATCCTGCGTGACGATGCATCCTCAAGGCGAAAGGTCAGACTATTATGTGCATATACATCACTGATTTAATGGTAGACAGCTTGTGTATATATGTCAGCAGCCTCCTCCGCAGTTCACCCGGTTCCCACTCAGCCACAAAAACTGTAGTTTTACAAAGAGGCCGCTAACTAAGCTGATAATTTAATCGAGCTTTGAATATAGTTACGTAATTATTTTGGGGGTATATACATTCGCAGACACAGGGAAATTTAAATCAGAAGAGAAAATCAATACATAACCCACTTAGACACCGCAAAAACGAAATTCATTGTCTTGACAGAAAATGTCATTTGTTCGTTGACTCCAAGGTTGACAGCAGAAACTGCTGGGAGAGGAAAGGCCAAAAGGTCAGGATATTTTCACTGGCTCTGTTTCACAGTGTATAGGACCATTGTAAAGTGTTTATTTAAAAAACGGAATGCTGCACCTGCACAGCCTAAATATTTGTTGTCACATAACCTTCAGTCACTGCACATAAATAATGTATATATAGGTTAATTAGGCCACATAAAAAAAATTACTTGTTTAGCGTCCCCGCCCGACCTGATAAAAGTCACCGACCTCCAATTTTTTTAAATTTTTTTTAAAAATTTGTCCGAGTTTAGTGGAAAAACTCTATAAAAAAGACCGTTTTACTTGAAAAAATGGTGATTTTATTCTTCTGGGAGCTATGTAATACGTTTACACAAAGTTTCCTTCCCAGAATATGCCTGTTCGCAGCTAAAGTGTTCGCGCGTGACCGCCAAACGGTAATTTTCTGTTTTATTAAAAACATGAACGGGAAGTTAAAAAACATGAACGGATTTTAAAAGAATTAAAGTGAGTTTTGACTGTGGTAATATACTGGATTTCCTGCATTTAGCAGAATTTTGTGTTGCATTTTACGAAAAAAAAAAAAAAAAATCCGTCCGCCCGACCTAGAAAAATTAAAATGGGTGGACGCTAAACAAGTAATTTTTTTTATGTGGCCTTAGTCGTCAAACAGTATCATTATTTAAACAATTTAACATTAGAAAAATCATTAGAAACAATCAAATTCATCAACATAACATACGAAATACATCTAAACTTCATAAGACTTGTCAAAGGACTAACTTCGTCAAATACTCACTTTCAGTAAAAGGAATGGACATTTGGAATAGTCTTGATACCAACTAATTTAAAACCCCAAAATATCTGTATAATTAATCCTATATATCATTATTTTACACCTTAACACTATAAAATAATGTATTCCTATAGACTCCTAGTCCAGAATGAATAATTTGGTATATATACATTTATATGTTACTATGTAGATCATGGGCGAACCAATAAAAAACCCAAAAATTAAACTTTGAAGCGGAATATCGGTTGTATTCCAGACACTTCAGGAAGGAAGAGGTAAAGAAGCAGGCATGTGCAATACTGCAAGTGCTGACAACTTTGCTATCTAGACCCACAACCAAAAACCAATGACTCATAATGACAACAATATTAATTAGTATTTTGTAGTCTATACTTTTCAGACATCAATATTCCTTGACCTTGTTCTCTCAATTCACAATAAAGCGATAAATATCGCACCTCTATCACTCTGAAGTGATACTGTGAAACACCTTGATTTCCGTAACCGCAACGCAATAAACATTTGTTTAAATTTAGTCGAGTCAAATTTCGAATCAAAATGTCGTTGCGTGCGAAATTGACTTTGCTCAGCAGCCCATCTAAATTATTGTCAACAGTTTTAATTTTCCTTGTCACTTGCTATATATAACAAGAAACATACAGCAATATTATCACATGATTAGTATAATTCTATTGTTTTCTACAAAGTTCGTGAACTGCCAAAAGTTGTTTTTTCGGAAAATGCACTGTTGCCAAATTACACTTTTTTTTTCCGGATTGAGACAATAGGCTATTTTCGATGTTATTGTGGTCCCTTATACCTTGATGGTTATCACTATCAACTAATAGTTGATTTTACTATGATTAAAACCAATATTTCAATAAAACGTTCACATCAGGCCTTAGATGCACACGTGGTTAAACAAGATAAAAGATCTTTTTATCAATTTTCAAACAAATCTCTAAAGTTTGTATGTTAGCGAACATGATAAATGAAGACAATGCGCGGTCATTTAATAGGAAATTGAAGAAAAATAAAACGTGAGTCTGATTAGGTTGATGAAAAGTTAGGTGAAACAAAGCAGACTTCAGACAATGCAGACATGGAGATAATTGCGGCGATGTCAATATATATACACGCAATCTTACTAATTGCGCACAATAGCTTGCGTGATTCACTTTGCTCATTATAATATCATGCGTAAAATGAATGTGTAAATTTACTTACTAAATGCATCTTGAATGTTCTTTGTTCCCATAATTCCACCAGATTCAGAAATGGTTAAGAAAAAGCTATTTCTGTTTTGTAACCTACAAATCCTGCGACTTGGATTTGGTGGTAGACGTCGACCCATAAACATCTGTACACCTTCCACTTCTTCATGGACATGAAAGTCTGTAAATATACAACCTTGACGATGTGAAAATTCATGATTCAAACACTTCATGTATCTATTCATCTTAGTGTGTTTGATAGCTTTCACAGTCAGACTTTTACTCTCCTACTGCTGTCAATGAAAATAAAATCGTGATGTCAGGAATAGACACCCAGTGTGTCCCTATGAGATCTTATTAAATAACATCATTATGTTAAAACGGAAAGCTTGCCAGGTTTAACTAAATCTTTCCTGAGTTTGCGGCAAAATCCTGTCCTGACCTCAGCTGACCTGGAGGTGTTGTGTATCTTGTCAAACGTCAATTAACAATTGGATGTTTTAGTATTTATAAAGGTATTTATTGAAACAGCCAGACACCAGTAGATTTTAACCTTTAATTTTGCACAATGCCCTGTTACTTCAGCAATATATTTTTAATGTAAATCTGGAACATCATTTTAAAATGTAAACTGTCGATCGAAATGCAGAAAAGAAGTTATAAAGAGATTAATACTGTGAATTTTGAACACACTCGATTGTATAATACACTATGTCTATGGCTCCTGTATATATGAAGCCTCGGCCGCTCAGAGAATGCCAAGACCATAAAGCCCCAATTAGGATTGCACTGCATGACCATTTCATTGCTCCGAGCTTCCAACGATTCATATATATGTGTTATTTGTTAAAACAATTATAATAACGAAGTCGGGGGCGTTTTCCTTGCCTAAATGCATACTTTACCTTGGCATATAATGCTTCAGTTGTATCTACACAACTGCATGTCAAATGTGCTAGTCATCACTGTCAATGAGTCTACGAAATGGAACTAGAGATACGAAGATTAAAAATATTGACATATTAGTTGATACTGTTAAATGAACAGCTCATATTGATCATTTATATAATATCTTACTGAATTTGTGGTTTCTAATTTTTACTTATAGCTTTTTACCACCTGCTTTAAATATGTGCACATCCGCTAAAATTTGGGAAATTATCAGATTTTGATTCATTAATTATTTTTCATAATTTCTCCATGTTGGATTTCCTTGCTGGGCAAATTACATGCAGTGAATTGTTGCTGACGCTATTATTAGTGCAATGGAACAGACAGTAAAATAATTTATTTATATACAGTATAACTGGATAGTGAAATTCTATTGAAGCTTAATTCTGGTCTGGCAGAGTTGAGTGCAATTTCGTATTTTGGGCTCGTCTTTATTATATTTTTATTTTATTTTACAGATTTTGCCATTTAATACAAACTATTACACAAAATTAGTTAACACAAACTATTACACACAATAGATTACATGGCTGGAATTACCACACAGAGATTAGTTCTCCAATAACGGGGTTCCAAAAAGTTAATACAAAAAAAAGTTAATACTCATGCATGTTTTTTTTTTCAAATTTGAGTATAAAGTTTGAAAATTCAACCAAATTATCGCCATTTATGATTTATTTTCAAGCCAATGAGGTGAGAAATGCTAATTAATAGCCGCCGGTAGGAGCGGACGCGGTTGGAATGTGATACTGAACACAAGCAAAATATGGAACTTTGCGAACCTGTCTAATAAATAAACAGTTATGAACCAACTATCATATGATACTTTAATATTCTATATATCTAATTGACTCTTAATACTTATTGAAATCTCTTTACGTATTTAAGACTTCCGTCTACCCCCATGCTATAGGGATATTTATAGTACATCTGAATGATTTCTGTCAGTGATGCTTTTCTTCGACCTTGAACCTCTAAATATAACACTGCTTAATTAATACTGGAACACCTGCTCGGACGTGAAATCTCGGAAATGTGCGAAAACGAATTCCGAATACTCCATTCAGTTGCATTCACCCTCGATCTCTTTTGATAAACCATTCTAGCTGTTTCTCTGACATTATTGGCGGGTCAAAAATGTCAGAGGATAAAGGATGATGCATGGTTTACGCCCCTCTACCTACAAGATCACATTGACGTCAATTATTTCAAATACTAGACAACAGTCCAGGAGACGTCTTTCAGTCTTGTTCCTTCTATTTACCTTCTATTCATCTATCAATAAACCCAGGCGGGCAATTTCATCAATGTTGGCAAATTTTTGTCCTCCCCTCTAATATTTTTCTGCCAGTACGCCCATGGAATATGGTACTTGGCACTATGAAATAACTCATCCCTGTTTAAAATTCCGATAAACACTAACCGCAGTTAATTATTTGTATTACTAGTTCCTCGCCGTTTCAATTCGCTTCCGCCTTACTATTTTAGGGTGGTATTTTGACAAGGTTTGCAGGGAATCTCCAGTCACGCGAGAAGGCCTGGGACTAGGCTTCACAGTTTGAAAGAGTGACGTATGCGAAACAGTTTAGATCTTTTCTCTGACACAGCATCTCTCTGAGCATTATCAGTTAAACCGGTATTTCCTTCTTCTTTCATCAACGAAACATTTTTGACAAATGGAACTTCATTATAACAAGATTCAAATATATTGTATTCGATACCTAGCGAAGAAGTAGTCTCCTACGCAGCCGTTCTTTGAAGCGGATATGAGGGAGAGCCGAGAAGCAAGTGTGAGTGCTAATCATTCTTACTTGCAGCTGCAAAGGACACTGCTCAATCTGATAGAGTCAAAGTTGTGATCATTTTCAGGTCACACAGACATTCTAATTGAAATATATAGATATCGCAATTTAAACTATTTATATTTTCCGACCACAATGTAAAATACACTGGTTCACCAAGGGCGCCTGTGGCTTCCACCTTATGACTTATGCCCGATCATATAGAGCACAGCTACGGTGGAAGATTAGTTAGGGGGTTAATCCCAACCCACACTGTCAACATTCCATGTGAGAGGAAACTGGAGTACCCAGAGAAAACCCGCGACTTTTGTTAGAACGTAGACTGACTCTTTTCATGATATAAATCATAAATGTCTAGTGAGTCCGAAGGGAGATGATCGAACCCGCGATCTTCGGGGATTTAAGTATCAGAGAGAGAGGTGAAACACGCAGTTGTTCTGACAATTGTGCCGCCGAAGCTGAGAAGGCGAGTTTCTCGAGCTGCACGTCTATCAGTTTTCAAGCTCTTAGTTTTCTCACAAGGATCCACGATTTAGTGGATTACTGATAAATAAAAATATCGAAATATCGCGGGTTGCTTTTGTTCAGTAGCTATGTAAACAATCTATTTAATCATATGATTTAATGAACTTCTCTTATCAAAAATTCATAATATCAACAATCTTTATTATTATGCAGATTTTTAAGCTGATCCGGTCTTTTTTGAAGGTGATTTCAACTTCCCTTTCCATGAATGCATAAATGATAAAGCGAATGGTATAGCACAACCACTCAACCAGGCAGCCAAAATCCTGATATTTACCCATATACTGATATAGTCATAAACATGATCTTAGTATAATACATGCATGAATACATATGTATACTGGCCGTAGCTCGGTTGGTTAGAGCGCTGTCCCGGAATCGCAGGGCCTGTAAAGGGTAATTTTTTGCAGCTACTTCTGGTTAGGCCTAAAAACGAACATATTTTACACTCTAAATTTCCATCTACAACAAATCCTTCAAGATTCTCTGGCTGCACCGGTTGCTCTTATCAGTCACTTCCATTTTGGCATCACCGCACGAATGTTTAATATATGCAGAGTGAAATGTTTAGACAGCTAGCGTGAAGGGGAGACTCAAGGGGAGTTGATCGTGATGCACCACGACACTCGCACCGCGCGTAAGAAGGGCTCTGGGTACGAGAATGCACGACACTCGACAGTTTTCATATAGCTCTAAAGACTCTTAGCTATAGTTTTCTTATCGGTCAAGTGATTTCTTTCGTTTGATTCGTCGTCTGGCAAGTAAAGTCTACGATTAAATGTCAGTTTTGTTCAAAGCATGTTGTAACTGTGTAAACAGTCTATTAAGTATTATGTAGATTTTAAGCTGATCCGGTTGTCTTTTGAATTAAATATAGATATTTCAACTTCCGCCAGTTTTAAAACCTATGACCGTACAACGATAATTTTAATATTTTTTTCTCTTATCTAAGGTGGTGCTCCATGGGCATCGTGGTTTATTTAATCATTCAAATTTATTAACCACGACGTCTTTTTGGTTACCCCGTTATGTGACATTTCTGCTTTGTCTTCCAGAACACGAGCTTCAGCTCAATTATGAGGTCATTTCCAGTTTTGGAACTTGATATAACCTCTTGGTATAGCTTGAGGTAGCAGAAGTGAACAATTGTCTGTGAGAAGTTTGTCCGTAGACTGATCAGTTAAGTCAGTGTAGCAGAGCACTAACAAATACACGATATGAAGTGGCTGTTTGTTGTTTGTTTCTGGATTTTCGTATTGTACGCGACTTCTGGTAAGTTCAAGTGGAATTTTTGGCAATTCGTTCTCAACTATAATAATTGTAACTCCATGGCATGACTTTCATTTTTTCGTCCGGCATTTAGCACATGCTGCGGAAGAAGCAAAAGTGAGAAATCGCCGTTCTCTGTGTGGAGGCAGATCCTACCATTACGTATCCCAAATTTGCTGCCGTGGCACAATTCTCTCAAGACGTTATGGCAGCTCTTGTTGTGGTAATAAAAACTACCATTACAGAAGTTCAGTTTGCTGCCGTGGCACAATTCTCTCAAGAAGTTATGGCAGCTCTTGTTGTGGTAATAAAAACTACCATTACAGAAGTTCAGTTTGCTGCCGTGGCACAATTCTCTCAACAAGTTATGGCAGCTCTTGTTGCGGTAATAAAAACTACCATTACAGAAGTTCAGTTTGCTGCCGTGGCACAATTCTCTCAAAACGTTATGGCAGCTCTTGTTGTGGTAATAAAAACTACCATTCCGTATCCCAAATTTGCTGCCGTGGCACAATTCTCTCAAAACGTTTTGGCAACGCTTGTTGTGGTAATAAAAACTACCATTACGTATCCCAAATTTGCTGCCGTGGCACAATTCTCTCAAAACGTTATGGCAGCTCTTGTTGTGGTAATAAAAACTACCATTCCGTATCCCAAATTTGCTGCCGTGGCACAATTCTCTCAAAACGTTTTGGCAACGCTTGTTGTGGTAATAAGAACTACCATTCCGTATCCCAAATTTGCTGCCGTGGCACAATTCTCTCAAAACGTTTTGGCAACGCTTGTTGTGGTAATAAAAACTACCATTCCGTATCCCAAATTTGCTGCCGTGGCACAATTCTCTCAAAACGTTTTGGCAACGCTTGTTGTGGTAATAAAAACTACCATTACGTATCCCAAATTTGCTGCCGTGGCACAATTCTCTCAAAACGTTATGGCGGCTCTTGTTGTGGTAATAAAAACTACCATTCCGTATCCCAAATTTGCTGCCGTGGCACAATTCTCTCAAAACGTTATGGCAACGCTTGTTGTGGTAATAAAAACTACCATTACAGAAGCTCAGTTTGCTGCCGTGGCACAATTCTCTCAAAACGTTATGGCAGCTCTTGTTGTGGTAATAAAAACTATCATTACAGAAGCTCAGTTTGCTGCCGTGGCACAATTCTCTCAAAACGTTATGGCAGCTCTTGTTGTGGTAATAAAAACTACCATTACAGAAGTAAAAAATGTTGCCCAGGAAACATAATCAGGTCGTGGTGTTGAAAAACTAACAAACCAGGGAACAAACTATATATTAAGTGACATGCGTCGTATCAGTAGTTTAGATTCAAACAATGTTCCTGTTAATTTAATCCAAATTAATATCCAATGAAACTGCGTTTAAAGCGTATGCTTAATCTATAGTCAATATACAATGTATGCATAATCTATAGTTTAATTTTCTATTGTATTTTTTAACTGGCTTGGGTTATTATTTTTGAACTGCACCTTTAAACGGATTTCATCCTGTTGGTGATATCCTATAACTCCAATGCTCCACATATAAAATCATTGTTTAATAATTAACTACCAAATGTGTACGTATAAATACGTATAAATACGGATATAAAAGAGGAACCAGGGACCGTTCTTGTTATGAAATTGTTATGAGTGTCAAAAACAGACAGCTCAAGGTAAGTCGGACTTGAACGACGAAACTCATAAACACTAATTACACCGTTACACTGTTACATTGTTACAGACTACATAGACCGCCGAAAAAAACAAATTCAACTGAATCTTCTATCATGATATTAGAATACGTTGCATTGTTTGGAAAGGCGAATCTGGAAGTTAAACGGTGAACGCAAGCTTCACACTAGCAATTCTGTCGACCATTTTGTCCTCCTGGCAAATGTAATCGAATGACATACAAAGCTACTCTATACTGTTGTGTGCGAGTTCACTCATTTACATCCGTCAGAAACACAAATTAAATCGCCGACAAAATTGTTAGTGTGAACCAGGCTTCCAAAATTTTAGTTGCATTTCAATTTCAGAGCTTTCTTTCCGGGGAGCTGCCGGTCTAAATCTTCAAAATTTTTCTTTCGAAAGAAACTCCTGTTACTTGAATGTACTCATGAAAAGACCACACTAAATTTCAAAAATATTAATCGTAAATTAAGTAATTTTAAAAATCAGGTAATTTGGATCCAACGACTTCTCTACGTCGTCCCTGATTACAAGGTCTTTCACTGTTTCCCGATTTTACGTCCAGACGGTTCTGCTTTGTCTCAAGACTACGGTTGCGGACGGTTAACACTAGATCGCGTGCAGTCCCAGACTCCCAGCAAAGGACTGCACGCAGGCTACGTTATAAACACGAGACGAGCAAGAGTTCGGAACAGTCACAACTGATCGTGCTCTTCATTTGTTCACATGGAAATTCGTACGGTCTGCATCATGATTGCCCATGCGAACTAGACAGGCGAAATCCTTCATATTTGAGTGTGGTTTTCAAATCATTAAGTCCCATGTAAACGGAGCCCTCAAAATCAGGAAAACTGGTCTTGACATTTATCCCCGCCTTTGCACGCTATCGTCATTTTTTGTTGGGGCCAATATATTTAATTATAACCTCAATATCGGCGCGCAGTAGGAACAACAAGTTCCTCTATACTTCAATAAGTTGTAGTATACAGTAGAATCCCGCTTGAATTCCCAAGGGAAGCGAAAAATTGTTCGAGTTCAACGCTGGCTTCGTCCCCCAAGCATCCCAGCGCGCTCATCCGCCGAACTATATATACAGTATAACACTAGTGAAGTACTTGCTTATTAAGTGCTTATTTCCTTTAAAGCGCCTGGGTATGAGGCTGGTTGTCCCTGATTACAAGGTCTTTTACTGTCCCGATTTTACGTCACAGACGGTTCTGCTTTGTCTCAAGACTACGGTTGCGACTTGCGAACTCTGTTAACACTAGATTGCGTGCAGTCCCAGACTCCCAGCAAACGACAGGGGGAAGAGTTCGGAACAGTCACAACTATATTTCGTGCTCTTCATTTGTTCACATGGAAATTCGTACGGTCTGCGTCATGATTGCCCATGCGAGAACTAGACAGTGTGGTTTTCAAATCATCAAGTCCCATGTAAACAGAGCCCTCAAAATCAGGAAAACTGGTCTTGACATTTATCCCCCCGCCTTCGCACGCTGCCGTCATTTCTTGTCGGACCAGTAGAGAGTTTAAGCTTCGCGTTATACGTCAAATTAAACGGCAGGCAAAGAAATATTTTACGGTATCAGGCAATAAAGAGTAAATGAACTTGATGTTTTAAAACTGAAATACATAATAGTACTCTTTCGACCCAAGAAAGAAAATATGAAACGAAAACGTTCAACCAAAATTTTGCCAAGAAATTTTTAACCTGTCGTTTGCCGTTCCCGGAAACGTGGAGCTTAAACTCCCTAATTGTAGCTTAAACTCCCTCCTTTCTATTGTATAGTACTAACTGCAGATGCATCTACGACCCCGCTAGCCAAATGTACTGCCCAGGGTACAAATTATTATCTCATACCTAGCGTATTAGCGGTTGTCATATTGGCTACGAGGAGGTGCGTTCAATCTCGAACCCATCTGCTGACGTATGTTTAGTGGGGGGGGGGGGGTTCGAGACCGAACGTTTATGCCTTCGGTGGCGCAGTCGTCAGAGCAAGCGTATTTCACCTCGGAGATCGTGGGTTCGATTCTCGCTTGGGACTCATGTGAAAACATTCAGTCGGCGCTCTGCCGAAAGTCGTGGGCTTTCTCCGGGCGCTCCGGTTTCCTCCCACAGGGAAAGTTGACAGGGTGGGTTAGGATAAACATAGTCAACCTCGTACCCAGGGTTCTCTTTGTGCTGGCCGAGAAACATAGTTGATTAGTCTACACGCGTAAAAACGCTCAGGTTGATGCAATATTGATGAAAACAGGATTGAACAATGCTTTGCTGCCCACATTGTTCACAATTGTCAACAATACTGAACAATGTTGTTACACCCGATTCGGGCTCAACAATATTGTTCAATATTGTTGACAAGTGTGAACAACGTGGGCAGTAAAACATTGTTCAATCCTGTTGAGCAGCGGGCTCGGCGTTTTTTGCCGTGTAGGCTAAAGGTGGATTTCCAGTCCTCGCACGAAGCTCCTCGCAGCTCGCTGCGAGTGCATGCATGAGCACTTTCATTCAATCACAATGCTAAACAGTTAATTTTAATTAGATGCAAGCACTCGCAGCGAGCTGCGAGGAGCTTCGTGCGAGGACTGGAAATCCGCCTTAAGTAGGTTAAACAAGCGTAATACTTGATGTAATCGGTCACTGAAAAGTCCCGTTGGGGAGCTAAGTGAGCTGAATTCGAATAATATATGTATGTATGTATGTATGCGTGTATGTATGTATGTATGCGTGTATGTATGTATGTATGTATGTATGTATGTATGTATGTATGTATGTATGTATGTATGTATGTATGTATGTATGTATGTATGTATGTATGTATGTATGTATGTATGTATGTATGTATGTATGTATGTATGTCTATATGTACTATTTATTACCTATATATGAATATATCTAGTGTTTGGCGTCGCTTTGCTAACACTTACTCGATAAAGTTCGCCTACCTCCACACAGGCAAGAGACGCCTGTGGAGGTAGAAAGCTCGCTAAAATATCTTATGATACGAGCCAGAGCTTTAGCTGCCCAGATAAAGACCAATGGCAAAGCTAGAATAGGATCAAAATTTAAACTCCATAGACAGAAGATCGCGAGACCATAAACCACTTTAATAAACAACACAATTTATACCGAATAATGAAGTATGCATCTTCAACAAAACCATGCAGAGTCATTATTGTTTCTTAGTATAATAATGTGCTGCTCGTAGTTTACGTGTCTGTACAGGTTCCTGTCTTGTTACCCTGGCAACCACGCATTTTCTTGTCGTGCTATAAATATGATGACTATCAGTTTGATCAGAAGACGGAACTTCTGTACTGATTTTTTGTGCTCTCTCTGCAGAATAAGCATGATTATAGATAAGTTGAGTAATGAAACAAAATTCACTAAATTTAGCTTGTTTCTTGCCTCGATACAGAGTAGACTCGGCTTCACCATCCTTTCGAAGACCTAACACAAACGGAGGTCCTACGTTTCTTGGTCGTTTGTAGATATCATAAAAATTGTTGTTGTTCGTCTCTTCAAATACACACTCGATGTCAGCATGTGACTATAAGAATAAAATAAATATCATGCTGAAACAGGCAAACATGAAAAGCTGTTTACGTTTATTAATATATTGTGCAGCAGGGGCGGCGGAACAGATTTTGTTCTGGGGGGGCTAAATTTTTTCGGCGACCCCCCCCCACCCCCGTCGCCAAAAAAATTTCGGAGGAAAAAAATTTTTCCGCAATTTTTTCGGCGACTTCCCCCCTAAAAAATTATCCTGTACCTTGGTCATAATATCCCCATTTTGATCAATGGCAATATACAATCCACTTTTGACATTTTGTATTTTTACACAGTTTGGTCCAGCTGGTATAATGTCGAATACGACTAGTGGAAATAAAATACTTTATTTTAGTCCCACAATGCACTGCGCATTCCATAAGTCCCCTGTATTAAAAATTACGTGACGTAAGCACGTTTAAAGGGATCTCAGCTGTATGACGTTTCCTACCTGTTGGATCAAATGGATTGGTTGTGCCAGCCACACGTTTATCTGCAGTAACACGAAGATATACACCATTTCGACAAAATAATCGTCGACGTCTAAATTAACATTAACACTTTCAGATACAGATTACAGGTATATACTTATTGTTGGAGGGTTTTTGTAGTTGCAAATTATGAAATTTATGTAAAGAACTATGACGCTTGAAGCGGGAAAACATATTGCATGCAGATCATACATATATTCACTGGTGAGATAAATCCTGAAAATAATTTCTCTCTTTATACATATATGGTATACCCTCCTTTCAAACAAAGAAATCAATTTATTGAGCCCCCTCTCTTTTAAGCTGCCCTATACTGTGTTCGGCTAACTCAATTTCCAATATAAAGCACTCCTTCAAATGACCATGTGACATAATCGTGTTTTAGGGTACGACATGGCATCGTGCGTGGTACTAACTGCACCATAGATGTCTTTAGATTGTGTATACCTTCCGCTTTTTGATAATGGTAATTTCATAGTTTGTTCAAACTCCCTTGGCCACCAAAATTGACGACGTCTTGCCTGGTCTAAGCAGAAGAAAATGTTTTTGTTAAAGACAAATGTCAAATCAATTTTTCTTTATATCAATTATAAGTCCACCCGAATATAAGCCCCCCCCCCCCTGGTGTATAAACCAACCACATTCGCTAACGCTCAGGCCATTCCGAATATAAGCACCTCCTTATATTCGGAGGTTTACGGTATAGCAAGGCCTTTCAGGGTTTTAGTATGAGCCAATCCAGTTATATTAAGCAAATAACCACCCACTCTCGTCGTTCCGACCTCACCTCTAACCGGGTCTAATATGTGGACAAAGGGTACAACTCTATAGTAGTTGGCCTCATTTCAACACTTGGCTAAAATCTTTGGTGATTTTGCGTCAATTAGGTTTGACATCGAAACTTACCTCGTGTGAACATAAAATGTGGAAAGATCAGTACGTCTGAATTATAAATTCCGGCAAATGAATTTGGCACGACGAGAAGCGAAGAACAACAAGAGGGTTTTGCTGTACTACGAGCCTATAGAGACTGATTCCGACGGCATATACTTGTACATGTCTAATTAAATTATTGAATGTTCTCAATTAAAAATGTCTTTAAATAAGTTCAGCGAATAAAGTAGGCCGTATGAACGCTGTCGTTCCCAAGTCACATCTGAAGGTAACTCATTATACTCGAGTTGTGCACATCTGAAGTCTTATACTTACTACAACAAACTTACTGTTGACTCTAAAGGTTCATTTAAACTTGCAATTCTTGCTGTGATTTTCTTCTTCTGATCGATGAGTTCACAATGTTCAGATAAAGGCACGAAGTATGCTCAGGTCACTCAGAACATTCATAACTTATCTACTCATTCACATACACAGAAAGAGAAAGTCGCACTAGAAATCGCAGAAATAATTGCAAGTGTAAACGGGCCCTTATACACGTCAAACCTGAAATGTATTAAAATTGCACTTACCACGAACTATCACTTCCATATTGAATTGTGGTACAACTTGCTAAACACAAAATTTGAGCTTTACAAAGCTTTTACTGAATGTGAGCTATTCAACATATATTGCAATGAAACACCAAACCCATAAAATGTGTTAATATATATATCTATACATGAACATTTTAAAATATTCACACGACGAAGCTACAATACACAATACACACTTCTTTTATGTATATTCACACTTTACGACAATTTTTTATTGTGATGATGTATTTGCCCTCGCTTCACCGGAATTGAAATACAAAAGCATTAAAAATGAAATATATTATTTAAGGTATAAAAAGACTTTGTTAAGTGTGTGATTAAAACTCCAGAATATATTTGGAAGGTAAAATGTGTACAGTACAAAACACGCTTTCGTATAAAAGATATCCTGCTAGGTTGCTGTTAAGATAAGTTTCTATCTACAAATCATGCACACGTTGTCTGCTGACTAAAGTCAGTAATAAATAACGTTCAACCTCGATGTCGTATGTTCATAGTCTTTTCGATCATTATCTCGATAATTTTCGATTTGCAAGTTCCCAAACTCACAATCTGCGGATGTGTTACCAAGACAACAGTTGACCAGGAAACGCTACAATTATTATTTAGTATCAAGCTTGACAATATAACGTCAGCTCAATACTCGCCATTCACAGTAGCATCAGGTCCAGAATATTCAATTTCATTTCGACAAGAGGATTCGGAAATTTGAAGTTATTTCTAGATCGGATAGAATTCAACACCTGCATGTCATCTGCTTCTCCTTGACTCTGAATGTGAATGTCTAAATAGTGGTAATCAAGGAAATATTGTAGAACAAACTTTATAACCCAGTTTGGGCATATGAAGAATTATACAGTTTCAAATGAGGTATAACAGCAACCTCCGGTACATATATTGCCTGATATGAAGTCACTCTATCAGACTTTTTTAACAAGTTTGGAATGATTCGGTATCTTTTGCAGGCTGCGCCATTTACTGTTTGAAGTACTCCGGATTTTCGAACACTAAAAGAATCAAACAGAAAACGGTCACATGACTGTTTTGGCTGCCCCTACGGCCTACTCAAAAGTATAGGGGCAGCCAGAACAGTCAAAACAACCGTGTGACCGTTTTCTGTTCGATTCAATTGGTGTTCGAAAATCTGGAGTACTTCAAACAGTAAATGGAGCAGGCAGTTGATCAATTTCCTGTTGCTAACACGTTGATTTAGACATGATTTTATGAACATTACATTACACTGACTCTATTTCAGCTAATAATTGTATTTTTTTAATATTTCATGAAAGATAACCTAAGAATAGATCAGTTTTTCACTCAGTAAAGAAAGGATACTGTTTCTTTTGCGACTTTTCTTCATCTTTTGTTTCTTTGTCTTTTTCTTTATCTTTACTCTTAGATTCCTTCTAAAAACGAGAGTAAATTATTTAGGCACACAAATGGTAATACCGCTGAACTGTCTGTGCCAGTGTAGGTAGTGCCATTGAACTATAAATAAACTGGAAGGCTAACTGCTATGATGAAGGCCTATGATTTGATGAAGCCAAAATAGTTTTTCTGAGTTATGAGCAGAAATACTTGACCCTAAACGTCCGGCTATATATCAAATTGAAGCTATTGAAAATTGCTATTCGGTGTGGAAATTTCAAGACTTCAGCGAAAAGAAAAATATTTAAAAAATACAAAAACAACTGCAAAACGGCAAATTATCGGTAATTATGTTTGTAGTTTTTCAATATTTCCCTTTTAGCTAAAGTCTTGGAATTTCTACACCAAATAGCGTTTTTCAATAGCTTCAATTTGATATATAGCCCAACGTTCAGTGTTGAGTATTTCTGCTCATAACTCAGAAAAACTAAAATGCACTGGCTTCAATTCCCCCCCCCTGAGTTAGCCTTCCAGTTTATTTATAGTTCAATGGGTAGTGCCAATAATATGAAACTTTCGTTGGTAGGGATACAACTACCTGAAAAATATAAGAATTTCGACGTTTCGAGCGAAGGTCCTTTGTCTGGAGTTACTAGCGGGGGTCGGGGAAATTACATGAGCTACATACACACATGCTTCCTAAGTTGTATGTAATACGCCTAAGCTGTAGAAGTGTGCATCGGATCGGATTGTACGTTTATATAATCCGACAATTGCCTAATGTTTAAAATCCGATCCGAAATTGTCTAATCCGAATCCGATCCGAGTTTTGAAAAAGAATTCCAATCCGATCCGATCCGAAGAATTCTTTAATAAAATAAATTTCTCATTCAAGTTGAAATAGTTTAACCAAATAAATATAAAAGCAAGAAATACATGTCAAGAAGCTGACAAAGTGACGTCCATTTGAAGTATCAAACGAATAATGCAGCGACAACCGCGATGATACTTTGATAAATGCATGGATAATTAGTTCTTGCAATAATGCGTGGATAATTAATTCATTTTATTTCGGATATCGAAGTCCGATCCGATCCGACTACGAAACAACTTTATCAATCCGATCCAATCCGAATGAATATTTTGGTTCCGAAATCCGAACGGATCGGATTCGGATCGGATTTGCACACCTCTACTAAGCTGTATCCAACTTTCTTCAATCTAAATACCAAGAAGCCTTCTTCACTCTTGCCTTAGAATCTACATTTTTATACCTTGCCACTTGACGATTTCTCTTCTGATTTCTTTTTCTTTTCCTTGTCTTTATCTTTTTCTTTATCCTTTTCTTTATCTTTGTCCTTCTCCTTTTCCTTGTCCTTATCTTTGTCTTTCACCTACGTAGCAACGATTTTAAGTCTTAATCTATACCCAAACCGCAAACCATGGATGGATCAAGTCATGCAGAAGCCAGATCTGGTAGGAGGGTGCTCATCGAGCTTTGACCATGGTTCAGGGTCCAAGTGCGTAATCAGGGCAGCAAGCCTGTAGCCCTGTTTGACAATTTAACAATCATGTTGCTATTTTATTCTGTCTCTATTTTATTTTTGTTTGTGTAGTAACTGCCTTTCCATGCAAGGAAAGGATTTGATAAGGAAACTGGTACCCCGGTAAATCTATCCCTGCTGCACATTGAGGCTATGAAAATAGTTTCATCCATCAAGAATGCATGCAATGCTCTACTTTCTTACCAAAGAAACATCACAAGTGCAAATAAAGTCTCACTCACTTTGGTTTTATCTTTATATTTCTCCTTCTCCTTATCTTTAGTTTTTTCTCGTTCTTTCTTCACGCCATCTTCATTTCGAGATAACTTGATGATTGTGGTTTTCGCCTTTTCCTATGAAGGATTAATGTGGCTCAATACAGTTTTTAAAAAATTGGAAAATTCACGATTCCCGTATTTTTGGAAACAAAAAGTATCTTACTGATATAAAACATCGACTAAAGAATTTTTGCACAAAAGTTACGCAACATGTGGATCCTTTAGCCATGGTGCTGGAGGTGGTGATATTTTTGTCCTTCTTAGTGGTGCGTGACGCTCGAGACACTCGCAGATCAGGTTAGTTAAAATCTCTACTTGCGTATCAGGATCGTTAGTTGAATACACAATAATCAGATGCAACTGTTCAAAGTCATGACAAAAAGTGACCGCGTCGAAACTATTTTCGTGACGAATGAATTTAAACCGAGGCATATATCTTGTAGTCCGTACACTAAGACATGCGTATGGAGCATCATGGTATATACTAAAGCATATTTTGGATTCCAATTTGGTTGTAACACAGCTCAGTGACTATAGCCTGACTTTCAGACGGTCACTCAACCGTCTGAAATTCAGGCTACTCAATGACACGGATGTATCAATATAAATGCAGTATATAGCGATATTGAGAAAGATGTTATCAATGTATATACATGTATAATAAGTGTTAATGCATGATTGGCCACTCTCAATAGTTTAGATGAAGTTTCTACAGTATAAGTCCAATTGTCATTTGTGAATTTCGAAGTAAAATAGAAACCAGTATAGGCCAATATCGGCCCTTGAATATCTGTTATCGGAATATCAGTAAATTTCCATATCGGTAAATCACTATCTGCAACGGTAGCTTACGTCATCCTTCGAGTATATTAAGAAGCGACGTTGGGACTTCAGATCACCCCTGAATGCCCTGATGAAGACACTGCATGTAGACTGGAGTGTCGAAACTTTGGGTAATGAATGCAATTCAACCGGGCTTTGCATTCATTTACTAACACTAGAATAGCGAGCGAAAACAGGACTCATTTTACCTCTTGTTTCTCTTTTTCTTTCGGTTTTTCATCCACCGACTTTCTCAATGGACCTAAATTAAACATACACGTTTTATCAGTCTCAAACACAGAGCATTTAATACGCCCAGAGTCAACTGTTTTGTCTTCTACTGCTACACTGAAAGTAAAACTCTGAACTGCGTTGGAACTATTGGAACTAGTAAATGATATCGTTCGAAAACAAGTAAAATGGCTGCCACCATTGACTTACTTGCGTCATCATCTTCTTTCCGTCTTTTTACTTCTTTGACTTCAACAATATCGGACGTCTGGACAGAAAAGATTGAAATAGTTTTTGTTTTAACCCATTGCGCTGCATTGCGTTCTACTTTATTATTTTACTCTGTCTAAAGGCAGGTTTACACTATCTGAGCTTCTGTGATCACAGTAGGAATCTTGCATAGGTAGATTCTAAGTTTTGAACGATTTGTTTGAAATGTTTGAAAGAACTAACTCGGTGTTAAACATTGAATCAGTTCCCTAGCTCAAACATTTCTTACAAATCCTTCAAAACTTGATTTGATTCGACTCCCAGCGGGGTTGATTTGGACCAAATCTAACTCTTAACGTGGAGTGGAATTGGGTTCGAGATGGCTCCGCTGGGGTTGTATTTGCTCCCTGAAATTGACAGGGCATACATGTAAGATATAACAATTTTGTCTTTCTATTAGTGTTTACACACGGCCTAATACCATGTCAAAAGATTTTTAAATAAATAAATATAGAAATGGGCGGGTAGGAGAATTTGGGTTGCCACCATTTCAATCATTGTGATGCGAATCCTATGAACGCTTTCATGGTTTTAAAATTTATTATTACAGTTTTCTTACACCGTTGTTCAGCTACCATCTAAATGCTTTCAGATATTAGAAGAGGCCGTTTTACCAGTTTTCCTTCTCTTATATATTTATGTAAATATATTCAGCTGTTATCAGATTGAGTTGGGTCACTAAAATTTGAATTGTTCCAAACTTACTCTTTTGCGATCAGACTTATGACTTTTCTCCTTTTCTCTGTCTCTTTCCTTACTCTTTGATCGCTCTTCACGACTCTGTGGTAAAAGAACATTACATTTAAGCCTCGTTTAAACTACGCTCAATTTTTGGTACGGCACGGATAAAATTGGTACTCGTACCACTTTTTTGGTTCTTGGACTACCTATTTAGGTAGTCCAAGAACCAAAAAGTGGTACGGTACCAAAAATGAGCGTAGTGTAAACGGGGCTCTAGCTAAATAGGTAGTCCAAGAACCAAAAAAGTGGCACGGGTATCAATTTTATCCATGCCGTACCAAAAATTGAGCGTACTGTAAACGGGGCTTAATATCACAAACCAAACAATATAGTCATGGAAAGCAGAGTGTAATAACTAAAATATATGACGAAGTTAATTATCATATACAGCGAAGATATATATGTATCCCACCTTGGATGAAGAGCCATCTATTGGTGTACTTTCCTGGAAATAAATTTGGGAATTTCAAATTTTAGATTCTAGTTTCTCGATGGCAAGAAAATTCCGATCTTTTCTGTTAAACATAAATTTACAAACTAACAAAAATTATAACCTTTGAAGATGCAGGCGAGGATATATGACTGTCGCTTTTGTCCACTTTCCGTCTCTTCGATTCTACAAAGACACAGTAAAAGTAAACATCACAACCAAATAACAATTTTGTCTTTCTATTAGTGTATACACACGGCCTAATACCATGTCAAAAGATTTTTAAACAAATATAAATATAAAAATAAATGGGCGCGGGTAGGGGGATTTGGGTTGCCACCATTTCAATGATTGTGATGCAAATCCTATGAACGCTTTCATGGTTCCTACATCAAGAACAAGAAAACATCACAACCAAAACAAAATGATTGGCTCGATTTATACAATAAACGGTAATCTGTCAAGACATGCGCATCACTAGTCGAACGGATCATCCTACTTAACATGACTTATAAAAATCTGTAATGAATGGGCAAAACATAAAAACTATCCAAAAATGGATCCATGGTGTCCACCCTTCAAATTCAAGGACTTTTCCAGGACTTTCAAGGCCCCTTTTCAGTAAATTCAAGGACCTAGAACTGGAAAAAAATCTTTGAAAATGGCACGGATTTGCCGTAAATAATTCACTCTATTCACTAATTTTAATCAAAATCATTAACGTTGGCACAGCTGGAGGTTAAGGAAATTAATTCCAGGACTTTCAAGGACGTCTACTGATTTTCAAGGACTTTCCAGTCCTGGAATTTTTTTTTCCAATTCAAGGATTTTCCAGGATTTTCAAGATCCATGGACACCCTGAATAAAAAACTATGTCATGGTGGTTTTCTCGCGAAAATTCGCTGAATGAGTACCACCTTTTACTAAATTTCGGATAATTTTCGGTGAATAAAACAATTATTCGAACAATTGCTATATACAGGGTGTATAAAAAAACACAGATTTGAAATTTGCTCTTAAATTCGCAAAACAGCTATCAGTATCCAGTTTTTGATGTATATAGCTTCTTTGGGTACTTATAATGTAGAAAAATGGAAAAACTTTCTCGAACTCAAATTTTGTGAACCAGGGGTGTGTGTCTTTTCCAACAAACTAAAAATGGTTTGCGCACGAAATTTAAAAGGCTAATTTTTTAGAGAAAAATAAATAGTTAAAGGCTTAAACTAAAGTAAATTGTCTGAAATTTTGTACAGTAATTAAAAACCCAACAAATGTTCCATCTATCAACTCAAAATATGATTAAAGCTTTTAAATTTCGTGCGCAAGCCATTTTTAGTTTGTTGGAAAAGACCCCCCCCCTGGTTTACAAAATTTGAGTTCGAGAAATGTTTTCCATTTTTCTACATTATAAGTACCCAAAGAAGCTATATACATCAAAAACTGGATACTAATAGCTGTTTTGCGAATTTAAGAGCAATTTCAAATCTGTGCAGTTTTTTTTTATACACCCTGTATAGCTGAGAGGTACCTACCCTTATCGTAATCATCTCGGGGTGAGTCGGTTTCGTTCGGAGACGGTCGCTTTGATTTTTCCGGCTTATCGTGGTTCCTACTTTTATCACTTTCTTTTGCATTTTGTTTTTCACGATCGCTTTCTTTTGATTCCTTGGACTTTGTAGAGTTAGAATTTGATTTACTGCAATGAAAGGATTACAAATGCTTAAGGGATATTATTTTCAATCTAAAAGTTAAAAAGTTTATCCAGGTTTGAAATCCGTAGACTGCAAGCGATCCCTCCTTTCCGAGGGACTGCTCGCGGTCTATGAAATTCGTCACAAAAATACTAGAATTTATCACTATTAGTTTAGTTAAAGAACACGATATGTTTCAAATACTTATATATCAAGATTGTATGAAAAAAATGCTTCAATGTTTTTAAACATAATATGGTGCCATTTGCCCTCAAACGTGAAACTTAATCTTCCTAACATCTCTGTCAACATCACATGGAAATTTAAATGTTATGTTTCAAAATAAATTCAAGCCATACATAACTGAACACATAATGTAATTTAGTGCGACATATCACTGTTCCTGATTTAAAGTTACAAATTTAAAGATACAAGTTTCACTAGTAACAATGATGTGATCACTATACCTTGATTCACTTTTCGACTTGACGCCAATATCATTAGACGTAATATTTGACGAAGATTTCTTGGTTGTTAAACTTGTGGAAGACTTTACCCCATTACTTGACGAGGATTTTCTACAAGAATTGTGAACCCATGATCTAGTGACGTCACACCGAAGATTCGTCGTAAAAGTTCGGGTTAGGCCTGGGGACAGGGTTAGATCCATTGAACTATAAATAAACTGGAAGGCTAACTCAGGGGGGGAAATTGAAGCCAGTGCATTTTAGTTTTTCTGAGTTATGAGCAGAAATACTCAACACTGAACGTTGGGCTATATATCAAATTGAAGCTATTGAAAAATGCTATTTGGTATAGAAATTTTCAATAGCTTTATTTTGATATATAGCCGAACGTTTGGGGTCAAGTATTTCTGCTCATAACTCAGAAAAACTATTTTGGCTTCATCAAATCATAGGCCTTCATCATAGCAGTTAGCCTTCCAGTTTATTTATAGTTCAATGGTTAGATCATTGAACTATAAATAAACTG
>CACRXK020004222.1:0-32658 GCA_902702795.2 Paramuricea clavata
CCCCTCCCCATAAATAATGACCACTCCCTAGGTTGTTTTTACAATTTTCAAAATTGAAGTTGAAACTATAATTAACAAAAGTTCAGTGTCAAAAATCTCTTATCTTGGCCAATCTATTTTTGACTTTTAAAGCATAATTCACTGAAACATATAGATATTAATATACATCATAAACTTTTAGTCTTTTATATTAAACAATGTTTGAGAAAAATTCTGTCATAAAATCTTTTTTCAGATTAATCAGATAAAGAGTAAGATACCTGGCATTTCAGAATGTAAGTTCTACCAACCAAAAAGAATAAAAAGATCAAAAAACAACAATAGAAATTATAGAATATTAGCTCCATTTAAACTCCACTCTTAGCTTGGCGCCATATTGAATTTCGCGGCCGCGCTGGTAAAGGCCTGGGGACTAGGTAATATTATAGCTCAGTGGGTGCTCTACCGTATCTGAAATAGCCTTCACCTGGAAATGGCGTCATTTTCACTCAAAATCCGCCATGTTTTTGGCGACACTTTGTTGACTGAACGAAGTATAGGAGCAGGTCCTCCAGTTATTATACAGCTCAGTGCTATAAACGCGTCAACGCGAGCAAAATTATTGTTGACATTTGAGTTACGTAATTACTTCCGTTAACGAGATTAACCAATGGGAAGCTTTTCCGAAGATTCTTCGGAGAAGAACAAATTAATCATAGGCATTTGGGCAGGCGTTTATTTAACGACGCCCTTTCTTCTCCCGCCCGCACTAAACGCCTGCTACGCAGGCTATACTACCTAAGAACATGGCCGCCGCTCTCTCGCGGGTGTATGCAGGCCTATGTCGGCGCGGCGCTACCGCCTAACATCAAAAGAGTGTCCCTTCTGGTTCTACTCCTTATTCTGTGGTCCCGGCTATTGTCCCGGCTAATAAATTGACTTGTTATTTACCCTGTACCCCGGGGGGAAATGGTGCATTAAAACCGCGTTAATCCACGGCCATTCCCCCGTTAATTCCCCGCCCTGTCCGGGGGGCCGGGATTTCAATTGACTAGTGCATTATTAAACAAATTTGTTGTGCTCCTTATTCATTGTTGACAAAAATTTCAAAGAAAAATTGCCTATTCACATTGCAAGGCCAAAATTATGTACATAATTCCAGTAATAAATAAAATAAACAACTTTACCAATGACAAGTACGTGAGAGTCTTTATGGATATATATAGTGACAGTCTTTGCAATTTCACATCACGATTCATGATGAGCCAAAAAACCCAAAAGTACCCGATGTACCTGTGAAATGTTCATTTTGTGACATCCTAAAGACAGACAATTAGCATTTTAAAGCTCCCTCGGGCTAGGCCCGACGGAACAATAAACAACTTTACCAATGACAAGTGAGATTATTTATGGATATAGTGACACTTCAGACAGTCTTTGCAATTTCACATCATGATGAGCCAAAAACCGCAAAAGTTGATGCAATAAAGAATAATAGATTAATTCCTAATTATTTACAAACATGTATCAGTACCTTTTGCATTTATATTGTGGAAAAATATCTATATTTTTATTTCAATTTTTCTCAGAATGATAACAAACTGCGTATAACCGCGTGCAACCCCCCCCCCCCTGCTAAGAGACTTGGACTAGTACAATAACTGTATATATGGCGGAAATTTTTTAAAATAAAAAATGTTGATGTTTGATCGTAAAATACAAAACTGCGGGTCTGTGCGAGTGACAACAAGTGAATTCGTACTCAGCGTATCAAAATCTATAGATTCATGTAAACTAAAAGTAGATCCCGAATGGGGGCAGCGGAACTGAACGTCTGACGTATCCTTGCTGAATGCTGATGTTAAATGTCGTATTAAATTTTCGTTGTCGAACTCATAACATGCGGGCTGACAAAGTTCAGCCTACGAACAGGCAGTTACAGGCGCGACAATCGGACTCGGGACGACCAACGTTACTGTATTTAGATCTAATTATTTTAAATTTTGTATCAATGTAAAAGCAAAACCTTTTTTCTAATGTTTAGAACACAACAAATTTTCCAAATGTTGTGGAAATCGTAATTCTAGAGCTGAAATAAGGTGGCAAAAAATTATTTGAAGGAACGAAAATATTTGTGTTCCCACACCGGGAATCGAACCCGGGCCACGGCGGTGAGAGCGCCGGATCCTAACCACTAGACCATATGGGACTCCACGACCGATTCGTTAGAATTAAAGTATATATGGTAATGCAAGAATCATTGTGATTCTGCTCGTATTTTAATAGTTGCCTTGGCTACGTTTCCAGGGCCGTAGGAAGCTCTTTTCGATTGGGGGGGCTGAAAGCGAGGGCCAGGCCCGAGGAAATTTTTAAATTTAGAGTCTCTAAAATGCCATTTCTTGGACTTTGGGGGAAGATTTAACAGAATTCTGATAGTCAGAAAACAGCGTTTTAGTATGTCGAAATTTACAGGAAAGTATGGGCCAGACTGTAGTATTATAAATGCGCGGCGGGAATTTTCGTCGTAAATGGCAGTTGCGCGGAAACGGAAGGCAGAACATTTGAGAAAATTTCGAAAATCTGGAGTCTCTAGATGGTCTGAAATGGCATTTTCAGAGTTTTCTTTCGCAAGACCCAACACGCAAAAGACAAAATAAATCATTAGTTCATCAAAAATGTGCAGATTTTGTGGGATTTTCTTGAAAATGCGCGACAGAAATTCAGCTAAAATTTCTACGCGAGGAACGATCTGGAGTATGAGTAATATCTTCATTCTTTGCAGTTTGTCACAGATTAAATGATAAAGTTTGCATGATTTTGAAAAAAGAATGATTATTAGCAAATTATTGGGGGGGCTGCAGCCCCCCCAGCCCCCCCGGTTGCTACGGCCCTGGTTTCTGACCTGACCTTCCCATGAGACAACGAGGGCCTGCGGAGGAGGCAGGTTTCTGACCGGGCCAGTTTTACAATCACAAAAACAGAAGCATACAAGAAGAATTTTGAGCAAAAAATTTGGAGTATTATCAGTGGCGTAGCCAGACCTTCATTTTTGGGGGGGCGAAGCGAACGCCGAAGGCTCGAGACCATCTATGGAGGTCCGGGGGCATGCACCCCCGTGAAAATTTTGAAATTAAGAGTCCCTGAAATGTGATTTCAAGCATTTTGGGGGTGAAATCTTGCAGAATTCCGAAGATTATAAAGTTTCAAATCGAGGTTTGAGAGGTTTTATTTTTTAAAAGATACTTTTATCTTCATATTTTCACATTAACTTATTAATACCCTGTGTAGCAAGTAAACAGGACACTTCCGGGGCCGGGACAAGTTGACATGTCGATTTCTTGCTAACAGCATAGTCATAGATGCTAACAGCGTGGCGATCAATATGGTTCGTATCTAAATACAGGGAATTTTTAAAATTTTGTTGGTATAAATGGCCTAAAGAAACTCATCAAATATTTGGACTATGGACCTTCAAACTTATGCCAAGTATTTATTTGATTGATTAGTCAACATGGCGGCGGGTTCTGTTTGTATGAGCTCCGACCCCGATGAAAATATAATGACCACCGTTTGGGATGTGAAAGAAATTTACAGATATAAAACTGCCGAAATGATATATTACGAAGGCGAACGAATTAGATGGTCTGCTGATCACGAATCGCTGAAGAAATGTATCGAATATGCTTTTGCCCAGCGTGGTAAATGGTCGTCGCCAGGGGGCAATTCAAAAAAGTTTGATAGCTTTAACTTTGATTTATCATGCACATGGTATCCTGGAAAATTGAGTTCTTTACTATTCCGTGGAAAGGCTGGCAATTTGGTAAAGGAATGCTTGATTAAGGCGTGTATGTCGAGCACACTTGATGAATTTCAAGACAACTTAAAGGTATGCACAACTTCGATAACTAATTAATGTCTGTGACGGTGTCAGTCCCAACAATTCTGACTCAATAACTGTTGTAAATAGTGTTTGCCAGCCTTCCGATGTTAGCCAGACCAGCGGACAGAAGCAGTGCATCGATATCGATCAAAGTAATAATAGTCTTAGAACACAGGATTGTGCCTCTCAAACACAAAACCAGAATTGTGATCATTTGTCTGAAGAATTGAGAGATGCTCTCAAGAAAATTGATCGTCTGTTTGATTTAACAAACAATGTTTACAATTCTATAAGTAGATTGATAAAGGAAACCCCGGTTCCCTGTGGAAATTGCATGTTAGGAAAGAATGCGTCTGGTTCAGGTGCCCAGTCGATTTCTGCTGGGGATATCGGCGAAAATATTAGGAAGTGTAACGAATTATCTATTGAACTCGAAGGTGTTAAGTTAGATGCCGTAATAACGGAGTCGAGACTCTCCAATAATATATACCAGAACAGTAAAGCGATTGAGCAAATTCATAGTCAAATGATTAACATGCAAAATATACAAAATATAACAACAGATGAGCGGTCAACCATCGCGAACAGAGAACAATCAAATACTCATACAATTAGTAAACAAAACGAAATCAGTGAAAACCCCTGTAATAAATCAGTTGTTCTACAGGATGAACAGTTTTGTTTATCACATGGACATCAAAGTGATAAACTACAGAGTAAAGTCAGTAACAATTCTAATAGTGTTCGTGATTATCAATGTGAGAATTCTAAATCAAACAATACCGTAGAAGGTAAACTACAAGGTCAACCATTTAGACGGTGTAAAACCAAAACGACGCTACCTATGTGTTTGGGAAATTTGCCTCTAATTGAGTTACCATCATCAAAAATGCAGAAAAATAAACAAAGTAAGCTTCCCAATAAGAAGAAGGTTTACTCGAAGCGATACAGGCATGGCTATTATGCAAAACGACAAATTAATACTCAATCCCAACGTGGCATAACTAAAACCACCGATTGGATTCCACTCGATGCTGTGAGTGAAATTCCCAAGCATCAAGGGAACCATCAGACATCACTCCATTCCGCTCACCTGACAAATTTTCGACGGCGCCGTTTAAATCATCGACCTCACCCAAATCACCCCCCTTACCCAAACCTTCGATACGATCAAAATTACCGGTCCCATCAGAATCATCGACCTCATCAAAATTTCCAGTCCTATCAAAATTTCCAGCCCAACCATCAACCACAACAAAATCAGAAAGATTGGTTGAATTACCTAGAATTTGTTCATGGGATGATAAGAAAAAGAACTTAGCTATTCCTGTTAGAATTACACAGAGACAAAATTACCACCACTGTAATTCTAATAATACTTCAAACATTAACTCAAAGAGACGAAGTAACTTGGTACCTATTAATTTAACATCCACAGGAAAGGTTCCTTCGAGAGAAAAAGAAAAAAGTTCCTTACCCTCTTTGTTCCTTTCTAATACAAGATCACTCGTTAATAAAATTGAGGATCTGGAAGTTGTCATTAACCAAAACGATGTGGATATAGTTTGTATTACAGAAACTTGGCTGACCAATAATATTTCCAACTCAGTAGTCGACATTAGTGATTACACGCTAGTACGGAAAGATCGAAGCGCTGATAAACGTGGTGGTGGTGTTTGTACGTACATCAAATCATCAATTGATTTCACAACAATTGACGAACTTAATGATTCCCCATTTGAATCTCTTTGGGTATACCTCCGTCCGAACCGACTCCCACGAGGTTTTTCTTGCCTAATTATCGGTATTATATACCACCCACCACAAGACGATGATGCTACTTTTACGGATCACCTAATTTCATGTTTGGATGCCGCTTTGAACAAATATCCTAATGCTGGAATTATGTTGGTTGGCGATTTTAATCGTTTAAATTACCGATATATTAGTAACCATTTTAACCTGCGACAAACCGTTAAAAATCCAACACGCGGTGCTGCAATCCTCGACCTAATTTTCACCAACCTGTTTCACCATTATAGCACTCCTCAAATTCTACCCGGAATCGGCTTAAGTGACCATAACTCCCTACTTATTCGTCCTTTAAGGAGAACTCACAAAACGAAAGTAGAATCAATTTTTAGAAGGAATGTAAAGCCAAGCATGAAGTCCTGTTTTGGAAGATGGTTAGCATCTACTGATTGGTCATTCCTTGAAACACTATCAAACTGTACGGAAAAACTCGCTGCTTTCCAATCTTTGCTAAATTTTGCTATCGAAATTTTCTTCCCACTCCGAAAAATCAAGCAACACCCAACAGACAGGCCTTGGATTACTCCTGAACTGAAGAGTCTAATCCAGCAACGACAACAAGCAATGGCCAAAGACCCTCCTGTTTACAAAAAATTGAGAAATAAAGTTAACAGGCTAAATAACAGTCTTAGGAGTTCCTTTTTTGCAAATAAGGTAAAAAACTGTGACAATGTAGCTTCCTGGTGGAAATCCATCAAACAACTTGGAGGACTTCCTAAGAAATTACCAGTATCCAATGTTTTTGTATCGGGCAAAGAATTCCATTCAACCGAATTAGCAACAAAAATTAATGAAAGCTTCCTGTGTATCACAAACTCTCTACCACCTCTAAACAGCCAATTGGAAAACGTTGAAACTGATCCTGCAGTAGTTAACGAAATTATTTCAAAATACCACATCTCTCCTGAAGATGTTTTTACGAAGCTCTCCAACCTCAAACGCACTAAAGCCTCGGGTCCTGACAACTTACCAAGTTGGGTCTTAAACGAGTTTGCCATGGAACTCTCATCACCCGTTGCTGAAATTTTTAACGCGTCAATCCAAGAGAGAGTCGTACCTGTTTCATGGAAAGTAGCAGATGTAATACCTATTCGTAAAACAGATAAGGTTAAGGAAATTGAAAATGATCTACGCCCAATATCTCTAACACCAATTCTCTCAAAAACCTTGGAACATTTTGTCGCAGAGTGGATTATGTCACAGATCAGACATCTCGTTGACAGGAAACAATTCGGATCACTCGCCGGCTTATCTACAACTCACGCTCTTCTATCCTTTTTTCATCATCTGTATGGAACTACCGACCAATCTGACCAATGCGTGCGTGTGCTGCTTCTGGATTTTAGTAAAGCCTTCGACAAGATTGATCACCATATTCTTATCAAGAAGATGGAGGAAATGGCCATCGATCCCGTTCTTATTGCATGGGTAAAACAGTTTCTTACTGGCAGGAAACAGCGAGTGAAGATAGGTAAATACACCTCAAGTTTCGAACCAGTGAACGGTGGGGTTCCACAAGGCACTGTCTTAGGTCCGATTCTATTTATGATTATGATAAACGATTTGTTGGTTGATTGGGACGATAGATGGAAATATGTTGAGATTCGTCTGTTTCAGAAACCCTTTCTAGAAACCAAGATTCGAACTTTCAAACTATTTTAGAAGGAATTACGCAGTGGTGTGCAAGAAATAACATGTCCTTAAACCCCCGTAAATGCAAAGAAATCCTCGTTTGTTTTTGGAAAAACAATCCAAATTTCCCTCCAATGATCGTTGACGAACAGCCCATTGAAGTTGTGAAATCCGCTAAACTCCTTGGCTTAATTTTCAAGGACGACCTAAAGTGGAATGACCACGTGGCTCACATAGTGAAAAAATCCGCAAAACGCCTTTACATGCTTAGACTCCTCAAGCGAGCTCGTTGTGACACTAAAACATTGATATCAGTGTATTTTTCATGTGTAAGACCCATCTTGGAGTACTGTGCCCAAGTTTGGCATTATAACATACCTGAATACCTATCCAAAGAAATAGAAAGGATCCAGTCAAGAGCGTTGAAAATAATTAACCCATCGTCATCATACAAAGAATCCTTATCAGATCTCAATATCCCAACATTGTATTCTAGGCGCGAACTGTTATGTTCAAAATTTTTTAGGAAAAAGGTTCTTCCGCAAACTAGTCCTCTTTTCGAACTAGTTGAACCAGCCGAACATCCAAGCTACAATCTACGCACATCGAATAAACTCGTTCCAATTAATTGTCGGACAAATCGCTTCAAAAATTCGTACATTCCCTCGTCTGTAACGATTTATAATAAACACTGAGTAACTATAAATTACATACATTTTTATTTGTAAATATTATGGTAATATCATACTAGAAGTTCTAAACTCTTCCTATATTATAGTAAATATGTTTTTGTAAATATACAATATTTTTCTAATCAACCAACCCTGTAAATGATAGATGTATTTCAACCTTCGTGGTTGCAAAGTCTATATTTTATTAATAAAATTCAATTCAAAAAAAATAATTGCAGTTAAGGATTTAACTACAGTGATTAACGCTAACTACAGTTAGCGCTAACTACGTTTTTATACAACCGGCCCCTGGATTCTAACTGAAGAAACAAGCCAACGGGGGATTAGCTCAAATGGTATAGCGCGCGCTTAGCATGCGCGAGGTAGCGGGATCGATGCCCGCATCCTCCATCAACATTTCTTATGCGATGATTTGTAAATTTTTGAAGCCCCTTCGAAAATCACAATACAAACAAAACAAATCAAATCTGTGAATCAGTCCACCGTAACTGTTCGAATCCCGCACGAGTTTGATCTGGTGTTCGTTGCTGTGCATCTCGAACCTATAGCATAATTTTAAAAATAAATAATTGTCGATTATATCGTTATTCCAGCAATTCGTATAATATAAGAGTTGGGGGATTAGCTCAAGTGGTAGAGCGCGCGCTTCGCATGCGTGAGGTAGCGGGATCGATGCCCGCATCCTCCACAAATATTCATGTTATGTTGTATACATGGTTGTCCTGTCGTTTTCTTTCAGTCATGGCAGAAAAACATTGATCGATCTCAAAAAATTCTTTGGGTTTTTCCGATTCTTCCTCATCCACGCTTCTTCTTTACAACAACAACAAAAACATGTAAATGTCAACATCTACAAATACACAAAAATTAGAATACAATCTTATGGAAGCAAGTGTGGGGGACTAGCTCAAATGGTAGAGCGCGCGCTTAGCATGCGCGAGGTAGCGGGATCAATGCCCGCATCCTCCATCAACATTTCTTATGCGACGATTTGTAAATTTTTGAAACCCCTTCGAAAATCACAATACAAACAACACAAATGAAATATGTAAATTCCACCGTAACTGTTCGATTCCCGCACGACTTTGATCTGGTGTTCGTTGCTGTGCATCTCGTACCTATACAATAATTTTAAAAATTAAAAATAAAAAATAAAAACTAGTCGATTATACTGTTATTCCAGCAATTCGTTTAATATAAGAGGATTTATAAAATGCTGGATTCCAACCGGGGAAACAAGTCGACGGGGGATTAGCTCAAATGGTAGAGCGCGCGCTTTGCATGCGCGAGGTAGCGGGATCGATGCCCGCATCCTCCATCAACATTTCTTATGCGACGATTTGTAAATTTTTGAAACCCCTTGGAAAATCACAATACAAACAACACAAACGAAATGTGTGAATTCCACCGTAACTGTTCGATTCCCGCACGAGTTTGATCTGGTGTTCGTTGCTGTGCATCTCGAACCTATACAATAATTTTAAAAATAAAAAGTGCTCGATTATATCTTTCAAAAATACTGGACTCCAGCCGAGGAAACAAACCGACGGGGGATTAGCTCAAATGGTAGAGCGCGCGCTTTGCATGTGCGAGGTAGCGGGATCGATGCTCGCATCCTCCATCAACTTCCGTTATCGTAAAAAAATTATTTCAAGACGCTAGCCTTATCAACATACCTTGGTTTTCATGAGGAGCGTCGTCAATCTATATACAGTGTATTTAGAAGAAAATACGTACAAGCAAAGAAAAACTATTTACAAAATATGCCGCGTATATACAGCTTTTTATTTTGCGATATCATAATAGATAGGAATCCCATCAAATACAGAAAAGTATTTCAAAGAAATTCCGCAGAATTTGTGCCTTGGAACGGAAACTGATATTGCTTGATGAATTTTGCCACTGACAGGATCTTACATACATACATACAAAACTTTATTTAAACCACGCTACCCTCAACAACCGTTGGGAGGCTGATTTCAATGTGGGGCGTGAAATTACCTATTTACAAGAAGTTAACTATTTCCAAGAAATACAGAAATACGACAAGAAAATACAGGTGATTTTAACTGCACAATCTAATACACAAGCAAGTTTCGACTCATTCTTTGTTTTAATATCCATTTGAAAGAGCTTAAGGATTCAGCAATTTTGACTGACAGGATCTTACATACATACATACATACAAAAGTTTATTTAAACCGCGCTAGCCTCAACAACCGTTGGGAGGCTGATTTCCATGAGGGGCGTGAAATTACCTACTTACAAGAAGTTAACTATTTACAACAAATACGACAGGAAAACACAGGTGATTTTAACTGCACGATCATACACAAGCAAGTTTTGACTCATTCTTTGTTTTAATATCGATTTGAAAGAGATTAAGCATTCAACAATTTTTGACTCATGGGTAAGATTATTCCAATGCAAGGCACCGTTATAACTGAAGCAGCTCTTGCCGAATTCTTTTTTCGGCATAGGTGTGCTAAATCAGTATCCCTATATTTCCGAGATTGTATGTATTATGTCTTTCATTATTAAATTGAAATCCTTCTTTAAGATTGGTATTTTTCGTCATGTAGCAATTATGACGGCGTGGTGACACTAATTTCTGGGAAATAAGTAGGTGCCGGGCTGAGTGAACGTGTTGGGGGATTAGCTCAAATGGTAGAGTGCGCGCTTAGCATGCGCGAGGTAGCGGGATCAATGCCCGCATCCTCCACAAATATTCATGTTATGTTGTATACATGGTTGTCCTGTCGTTTTCTTTCAGTCATGGCAGAAAAACATTGATGGAACTCAAAAAATTCTTTGGGTTTTTCCGATTCTTCCTCATCCACGCTTCTTCTTTACAACGCCAACAAAAACATGTAAATATAGTCAAATTCTATATAGTCAAATTCTAACAAAAATTCTAACAGAATTTAATGACATCAATTTTGAAACCTTATGGATCTATGTACGACCTTATAAACTTAATCGAGGCTTCTCGTGTTTGATCGTCTGTGTGGCCTATAAACCTCCATCCAGCGACAACGCCGCGTTTATAGATCACCTCAGCTCAACACTTGACCTCGCTCTCAGTAAGTACCCAAATGCAGGTATATTTTTACTCGGAGATTTTAACAGATGTCCTGTCTCATCTTTATTAAGACATTTTACTTTGAAACAAATCGTAAAACAACCAACCAGGAAAGATGCTGTCCTTGATCTTATTCTTACTAATATGTCAGACACATGTGACCCTCCTAAGGTGATCGCACCCATCGGACTCAGCGACCATAAATCCGTTTTATGCATTTTAAAAAAATGTAAATCATTGAACGAATGCAAGAAAATAAACATTAGACCCGGTAACAGAGGTGCCAAAGTTGCATTTGGAAGATGGCTAACGAACTATAATTGGACTAACCTGTATCATACTGCACCGTGCGAAAAAAAACTGGAAATTTTTCAGGATGTTATTCATACCGGTTTAGACCACTTCCTTCCATGTAAAGTAGTTAAAATGCACGACCGAGATAAGCCTTGGATAACACCTTCATACAAGGAACTTATTAAAAGCAGACAGAAGGCATTTTTTCAGAAAAATGACAAATTGTACCGGCGACTACGTAATCGTGCCAATCGAGAAAGTAAGTACCTTAAATCTGCATTCTTAGAACATAAATTGAAACAATTGAAACGTAACCCTGATCCTAAGAAATGGTGGGACACCGTAAAACAAATAGCTGGCTACCCTAAGAAGAAATCTTTTTCAAGTATTGTCCTAGGAGAGCAAGTCGTCTCTGGAAAGCAACTTGCTGAAAAAATTAACGAGGCTTTCGTATCCGTTACTCGAGATATTCCTCCCCTTAGTCCTATCCCTTTCCCCGATAGCCAATTACAAAGCGATTGTACTACAATTCCAACCGAGTACATTATTAGGGAAGAAGACATTTATTATAAATTATCTTCAATATCATCCTCGAAAGCGGCTGGTCCAGATGAAATACCGAATTGGGTCCTAAAAGATTATGCGCCCCTGCTGTCTTCCCCTGTTACTTCAATCTTCAACGCCTCCCTTCAACAGGCGTCTGTTCCCGGGTATGGAAAAAAGCCGACGTCATCCCTGTACCTAAAAATAAGGTGCTGAGGGACATTACTAAAGACTTGCGTCCCATCTCGCTTACTGCCACTTTGTCAAAAACGTGTGAACGTTTTGTCGCAGACTGGCTGATGGAGTTGATTGGTGAGAAGATCGATAAACGGCAATTTGGATCTCTAAAAAACTCTTCAACAACACATGCATTATTGAGCCTTCTCCATCACTTATTAAACGAAACTGATGTGCCGAAAAACGCTGTGAGAATTTTTTTATTAGACTTCTCCAAAGCTTTTGATCATATTGATCATAACATCCTCCTCAGTAAATTATCTGATATGGACGTTCCATCATTAATAACAAACTGGATAAGAAGTTTTCTTACTCAACGAAGCCAACGGGTCAGAATGCCCCATTGTGTGTCAGAATGGCAAATCCTCAACGGTGGAGTACCCCAGGGAACTGTTTTAGGCCCAATCCTCTTCCTAATCATGATAAACGACCTCCTCGCTGATTGGAAAGACCGATGGAAATACGTTGACGACACCACCACTACCGAAACCATTGGCCCAGATTGTAACAGCAACCTTCAAGAACTGGTTAATTACATCAATAATTGGACTACGAGTAATAATATGAAATTAAACATTGGAAAATGCAAAGAACTGGTTATTGATTTTGCAAAAAAGAAGCATTGCTTTCCCCCTTTAACAGTCGATAAAGTTAATATTGAACGAGAGAAATCTGCCCGTATCCTTGACCTCACAGTTCAAGATAACATGAAGTGGAATGAACATATAAACAACATAGTTAAAAAAGCTAGCAAGAGGCTCTATATGCTAAGACTGCTAAAAAGGTCCAACGCGTGTATTGACACGTTAATTACTGTATATACTACCATTATTAGGCCTGTTTTAGAGTACGCATGCCAGGTCTGGCATTACAATATCCAACAATATTTATGTGACGATATTGAAAAAATACAAAAACGCGCGTTGAGAATAATCCTTCCATCGCAAAAGTACGACGAAGCGCTGATCACGACTAACATCACGTCACTGAGAGATCGACGAGAAAAATTATGCGAACATTTCTTTGAGAATAATATTGACAATGAAAATCTCAAAGATCTTTTACCACAAACAGTTTTATCTGGATATGATCTAAGACCGATATGTAAATATCATAATTATGTTTGCAGAACCGAACGTTTTAAGAATTCGTTTTTACCTCAAAGTATATTAAAGATTAACAGTAAATAAGTTTTTAGAAATGTAAATAATCTTAAATATGTAATTATTATGTAATTTTAACTTATCCTCTTAATTTATGTAATACTGGTGTAATTTAACCTTTTTGGGTTACAAAGTCAGTAGTTATTAAATCAATTCAATTCAAAAAAAAAAAAAAAAAAATGTCAACAACTACAAATTGACAAGAATTAGAATACAATCTTATGGAAGCAAGTTGTGGGGGATTAACTCAAATGGTAGAGCGCGCGCTTAGCATGCGCGAGGTAGCGGGATCGATGCCCGCACCCTCCATCAACATTTCTTATGCGACGATTTGTAAATTTTTGAAGCCCCTTCGAAAATCACAATACAAACAAAACAAATCAAATATGTAAATTCCACCATAACTGTTCGATTCCCGCACGAGTTTGATCTAGTGTTCGTTGCTGTGCATCTCGTACCTATAGAATAATTTTAAAAATAAAAAATAAAAACTAGTCGATTATATTGTTATTCCAGCAATTCGTTTAATATAAGAGGATTTATAAAATACTGGATTCCAACCGGGGAAACAAGCCGACGGGGGATTAGCTCAAATGGTAGAGCGCGCGCTTTGCATGCGCGAGGTAGCGGGATCAATGCCCGCATCCTCCATCAACGTTTCTTATGCGACTATTTGTAAATTTTTGAAGCCCCTTCGAAAATCACAATACAAACAACACAAATGAAATCTGTGAATTCCACCGTAACTGTTCAATTCCCGCGCGAGTTTGATCTGGTGTTCGTTGCTGTGCATCTCGAACCTATAGAATAATTTTAAAAATAAAAAATAGTCGATCATATCGTTATTCCCAAGGGCGTCAATCTATCCGAAAAAGTGTGCGGGGGGGGGGGTGGGTGGACGGACTCCAAACTATGATGGTCCGGAGGTATGCTACCCGAATTTTTTTTTAATGTTGGTACACTGAAACGGCACTCCCAGCGTTTTAGAGCGCGCGCTTTGCATGCGCGAGGTAGCGGGATCGATGCCCGCATCCTCCATCAACATTTCTTATGCGACGATTTGTAAAATCACAATACAAACAACACAAATGAAATCTGTGAATTCCACCGTAACTGTTCGATTCCCGCACGAGTTTGATCTGGTGTTCGTTGCTGTGCATCTCGAACCCATAGAATAATTTTAAAAATAAAAAATGGTCGATTATATCGTTATTCCAGCAATTCGTTTAATATAAGAGGATTTATAAAATACTGGATTCAAACTAGGGAAACAAGCCGACGAGGGATTAGCTCAAATGGTAGAGCGCGCGTTTTGCATGTGCGAGGTAGCGGTATCGATGCCCGCATCCTCCATCAACTTCCGTTATCGTAAAAAAATTTATTTCAAGACGCTAGCCTTATCAACATATATTGGTTTTCATGAGGGGCGTCGTCAATTTATATGCAAAGTATTTACAATAAAATACGTAGAAACAAAGAAAAACTATTTACAATTTATGCCGCGTATATTCAGCTTTGTATTTTGCGATTTCAAAATAGGTAGGAATCACATCAAATACAGAAAAGTACTTCAAAGAAATTCCGCGGAATTTGTGCCTCGGAACGGAAGCTGATACTGCTTGATGAATTTTGCCACTGGCAGGATCTTACATAAATACATACATACAAAACTTTATTTAAACCACGCTAGCCTCAACAACCGTTGGGAGGCTGATTTCAACGAGTGGCGTGAAATTACCTATTTACAAGAAGTTAACTATTTACAAGAAATACGACAAGAAAATACAGGTGATTTTAATCATATTCTTCCTCATCCACGCTTAACAACTACAAATTGACAAAAATTAGAATACAATCTTGTGGAAGCAAGTGGTGGGGGATTAGCTCAAATGGTAGAGCGCGCGCTTAGCATGGGAGGCTGATTTCAGGTGGGAGGCTGATTTCAGGTGGGAGGCTGATTTCAATGAGGGACGTGAAATTATCTATTTACAAGAAGTTAACTATTTACAAGAAATACAGAAATACGACAAGAAAATACAGGTGATTTTAACTGCACGATCATACACAAGCAAGTTTCGACTCATTCTTTGTTTTAATATCCAATTGAAAGAGCTTAAGGATTCAGCAATTTTGGCCTCATGGGGAAGATTATTCCAATGCAAGGCACCGTTATAACTGAAGCACCTTTTGCCGAATTCGAACTTTTTCGGCATAGGTGTGCTAAATCAGTATCCCTATTTCCGAGATTGTATGCATTGTGTCTTTCATTATTAAATTGAAATGCTTCTTTAAGATTGGTATTTTTCGTCATGTAGCAATTATGACGGCGTGGTGACACTAATTTCTTGGAAATAGGTAGGTGCCGGGCTAAGTGAACGTGTTGGGGGATTAGCTCAAGTGGTAGAGCGCTCGCTTCGCATGCGTGAGGTAGCGGGATCGATGCCCGTATCGTCCACAAATATTCATGTTATGTTGTATACATGGTTGTCCTGTCTTTTTCTTTCAGTCATGGCAGTAAAACATTAATGAACTCAAAAAATTATTCGGAATTTTCCGATTCTAAATCCTCATACATGCTTCTTCTTTACAACTCCAACAAAAACAAATAATTGTCGACAAGTACAAATTGAGAATAATTTGAATACAATCTTTTGAAAACAAGTGGGGATTAGTTCAAATGGGGGATTAGCTCAAATGGTAGAGCCATAGATGGGTGGAGCGCACGCTTAGCATGGGCAAGGTAGCGGGATCGATGCCCGCATGCTCCATCATTCAACAGTCAGACAAATAAATCTTTACTTAAGAACGGTAGCTTCATCAGGTTTATAAAAAAATAGTTAGCTACATTAATAAGTTTAAATAAGTTTGCAAGCCTATGTTGCATTAATAGCAGTTATACCTGTTTTTCATGAATGCCGTGTGAGAGATTCCGCTTGTCTTATGTTGCTAGGTTAGCTGCTCCAGAACACCGCACCACTCAGAATTTGCTATTCGCGTACTTACATTTTCCTTCTAGCAATAACTAGCAAACCTTCCAAGGTATTCAAAACCGTCAATAACTTTAGCTGTGCAATGTAAATTCCACACATCCGACATATTTTGGGATCAAACAAGGTTGTTAACTTTGTTATAAGTGTTTATTAATTATTAAATATATAAAATTCAGAAAGGTTTATTTTTTCCGTCAAAGACCGTGCATTATATACGTATGTGTAAAACGCAAGACTCGGAAGTAGCCTTAGGTACACGTTGACTTTTAAGTTCGTACCATCTCAAGTACTCGGCAAAAATTGTTGAAGTACCAGTCAGGTACGGCTAAAAATATTGAATTATCGCACCCTTAGATAGAGTATAATTGGAACTATGAGCGGAAAGTCACATCAATCACGATTGACAGGGAGCACGCTTCTGAACGACTGTTAAAATCGATAAATGTTTCGAACCTAATCGACAATTTTAATACCAGCAAATCAGTAATTATCCATTCCATGTTTCACGAGTCATGTTATCTGCAGTAATGCTATCTAAATTTTTGGATTTACTCTGCCGACATTTTTCGAATATTATGTCAAGAAAGTGTGGGTAAAGTACAAACGGGCCAAGCTCACATTTCTCTTTGCCCAATATTTGGATGATTACAACATGGCCCTGTATCCGAAATCGGGTTGTAAGTTGCAGCACTACGGGCCTTTACTTCTCAACATGGTCAATAACTGCTCTCTTTTTTTCACCAAATACAACTTTACATTGTTTCATCGTAACTGCCGCTAGCAGTTGGCCATGGTAATTTTAACGCGAGTAGTTTGTTCAGCTATGTTAGGTGTTTTTCCGTTTTCGTACTGCTAGAACTTGCAATGAAGTTGTTGCTTTCTCACAATGAGGAATATCCGCCATTTTTGGGTGGCATCTAATTCTCGTTAACCAATGCAGACAATTAAAACAATGTGAAAAGCAATTTTTCAAAATAAACTAACCATTTACAAAGCAAATTTACCATCATTCGTCCAAAAAATTATAAAAAAATCGCTGTTATGTGGACTTATCTCGCAGACTTCGACTGAAATGCCACCCAAAAATGGCGGCGTGAGAAAGGCTAATTAAATACCTTTTGGCAAGAAAGATCTCTTCTAGACTATATAATTTCATTTTATCTTTGATCTTAACTACAGACCCTTATGCACTAGTCAATTGAAACCCCGGCCCCCCGACCCCGGGAAAGAGCGGGGAAATTAACATTTTGACAATGTTAAACTTTGGTAATTTCCCCGCCACCGGGGGAATATTGACTGTTAAAGTTACCGCCCCTATGGCCCGGCACTTTGCAAATTTTCATGACTTGGAAAATGGGAAATCGTTGAAGTATAAAATGTTCACAACATGTGAAGGTAATTCTTGATCTTAAACTTTGATCCGCATCAAAAGATACTGAATAAGTCAGTACGTTTCGACTATTTTGCAGTCATCATCAGGAAAGTGAAAATATATTCCTTTTTTTTAAGAAAAACTATGAGGAAACAATGATAAAACGGACAAAAGTTTATAAAATATCTTCTCTGACTTCGAAGATTCCGCCATGTTGCCACGACGATAAACACGTTCCAGTCCACTTTCGTATCAGCCGCGCGTTAAAGTCCCGGCTATTGTCCCGGCTAATAAATTGACTTGTTATTTCCCCTGTACCCCGGGGGAAATGGTGCATTAAACCCGCGTTAATCCACGGCCATTCCCCCGTTAATTCCCCGCCCTGTCCCGGGAGTCGGGGTTTCAATTGACTAGTGCATTATACTGACCCTTCCACCATAGCTACGCTCCGCGAGTCATCATGCAGGTAGCCTGCTCGCAGGCCGTTTCATGCAGGTGGCAGCCAGGGGCGCCCTCAGAACGCCTTTGACTCGATCAGGTTAAGCTGTATCCTTAGCAATTCAGCTCAGCTCTCAGTCAATTTACTTACGTCTGTGCTCAATAACTGTATTCTTTCCTTCCCCCAAAACTTGTTTAATTGCGATTAGCATCCAATTTTTGATCGTAACTGCCCACCAATAAAGACAAAAATATCTCTGCTTGCAGGCAGTTACGATCAACTATGGAGTCCGAGCAAAATCAGTAAACTTCCCTCCTTTGAGTTTACTCCACTAGGTAGCAGTTACGATCAGAGATGGCAGCATCATAATTTACCTACACGTATATCCTCGTCAGATCCTATGGTCAGATCAAGCGCATTTCGCCTCTGAGATCGTGGGTTCGATTCTTGGTGCGGACTCTGGACACTTAAAACTAAAGAGCCAACGCTCTACCGGAAGTCGTAGGTTTTCTCCGAGTACTTCTGTTTCCTCAACCTCGCAAGCCAGGGTCTTTATAAAGACCCTGGCTTGCGAGGTTGCTGTTTCCTCCCACATGGAATGTTGATAGGGTGGGTTGGGATAAGCCCCTAACGGACCCGATCATTAAGGGGGGTAAGCCCCTACCTAACTGACTCCAAAGCCTTCGACTCGATCAGATTGAGCTGCATCCTACGCAATTCAGCTTAGCTCTCAGCTGCAAGTAATGGTAAACTCCCCCCCCCCCCTATATGAAAGACATTGCAATTATTAGCATTGAAATCGATATAATGCCAGTAATTGTCCATTTATTACTTCTACGGTTAATAACTGTATGTTGATTGATTTAAAGGCAGGTAATGCCAGCGTTTTGCAGTGACTATGGACAATGTTCACCGTCCTTCTTCAACTCTGTCTGTTACAGTCAAAGTACACAAAACGTTCCCACTTCCGCCGTCTGTTGACATTTTCTATAATTTGTTCTGTATTACTGTAACGGTTACAGAGTATAGACAAATACCAGGCGCGGATCCAGCCTAAACCCTGACCGTGGCTCACTCCAAAACCGTCAATAATTAGGGGGGTCCGGGGGCATTCCCCCCCGGAAAATTTTTGAAATTTGAACCCCGGAAATGCCATTTCCCGAGTTCTGAGCATCGAATTCTATCATATAATTCGTCATTAATTTCGCCATATTTTAGAGAGCAAATAACGAAACGCACTAAATATGTCAAATATTTAAACAGCATACCATGTTCTTCAACGTTACAACATTAGAATGTTACAAAATCACTGTACTTACATAAAACCACAACTATGTACCGCATGTACTGTTCCTGTGTATTTCAGGTTCTTCGTAGCAAAAAATATCCAATTAGGGCTGTACATCGAACTGAATCATCTTGGCGTTTCAGTTGCAACGCAGGTCTTTTACGGGGTGGGTTTTTTCAGCTGCACATGCATCGATAGCAAGTGTCTTATTCTCGATCATTCGCTTAAACTGTGTAGCACGGAAAGTTGCCGTTGCGTGAACATTGGATTTTTCACCATGCTGACATAGTCTCTGGACAGCAGAAGCACTTGGAGGAAGAGCACTGGTCATCAATAGTTAGAGCTCGCTTGCATTATGCGTGCTTTCACTGCCAAAAAGAACACAAGTGACGCAAAAACCACCGTTTGCCACAGCAGAGTAAGCCAACCTTGGAAATTGTGATAACCATGCCAACCGGAAACGTCTACCAATATTTTCGCGTGGAGGAAAAGAAAAATCAGAACCAGGTTTCCAATGGCAATGATTGCACAGAATTTCGTATTTTTTCGAATCAGGAAGACTGGACACCAGATTTACGTAGTTGTAGATATCATCTGGCCACGAATTGGTGGAAGTTCGTTGTGTTTTGGTGTTAGATTTTTCTGTACAGTAGGACCAGTGTTGGGAGTTACAGATGAAATTCCTTTACTAGTGCTGGGAAATTTGATTTCACTGTCTACAGTTTCTTGTGTGTTGCACGCTCGTTTCACAAGAAGCGCACCGATCTAAGCCAATTTGTTTTCTTTTTGGACCAGTCGTCTGCTTTTTAGTAAATGTAGTCACTTGTGTAGAGGAAGGAGCAGAAATAACTTTAGTAGAAACTTTGGGAGAAAATGTAGGAGGAACTTTAGGATGAACTGGCATCGCAGACTTCAATAAGGTTGGAAGGTGTGCTTTAAAATAATGGTCTCGTGGCTGAAGTGCTTTAACTGGTTTGCACAAGGTAACAAAATGATTTTTGGTAGATAGAATTCTTCGATCAACCAAATAAGACGGTGGCATCGCAGCACAATGAAAGATATGGACATATTCAATTGCACTGCCATCAAGATAATCAAGGAATCCCAACTTTCTTTCGCTACAGTATCATTGGTGAGTGGGTAGAATGACTGAATGGCACACTGAATTACTGTGGGCAAGGCAAACATGCACACCATGATGAGAACGTGTAATTTTTTGCAGTTTCCTTTGCTTCTTCTAAAACTGCTGCATTTCATTACAATTGTCGAAAAAAGTAAGAGCTGCATCAGATACACACATGGCAAAGGCATTTTTAAGTGTAGTTTAGAGTGGTTAGCATAGTATTTGGCATTCTCAAACAGTTCAATACTGGTGAGGCATCTCAAGTGAGCAGACAAACTCTCATTCCCGATTAACGCAATAGAACATGCATTAAAAAGACAATGAAGTACTGAAAGAATTTAAGCATTTAAGTATCAATGGTAAAATTTGTAAATATTCTGTTGAAACTTTTAACCAGAATGTCAACTTCTTTGCACCACACAGTAATTATGTGATTATATTTTGCAAACTTCGCTCAAATTATCTGGAGAAGAAATGTTATACCTTGCCATTTGAGAAATAGCAAGGAACCATTTGTTTTCCCAAATGTTTTCCCTCCTTTTGCTTGTATAATCATGGGTCTCGTTCCATATAACTTTGTGCCGAAAGGATAATTACTAGAATTAGTCAGGGTAACCAATAGAACTAGAGTTGGTTTTAAGGTAAGGACTGGAGATTAAATTTTGGAATCATTTATATGGAAATTGAGCCATACTACAATGTCTTTGTGTAATTTTAGTAACATCATGATGACATCAAATTCACAGCTGGCCTTGACTAACTCATCGGATTTTGTTGCAGTTTTAGATTCGGGATTAGGTTTTAATGTCAGGATTAGGATCAGGATGACATCATCCACAACAACATCAATATTCATCCACAACAAACACCTGTGAGGTAGTCACCCTCCAGGGGCCAGTTGTTAAAAATATTTGCTGTGTTGGTGTAATGTACTCTGGTGAATAAGATGTTTGTGTGATGTTATTAGAATGTTAGGGTTAGTAATCCAAGTGAGAATATATGTACATTTTAAGACCTAACCAGGAACAACTGCAAAAAAATGCAGCACAAGGTCCTCTGGTAGGAAATGAACCTACGGCCCTGCGATTCCTATCAGAGGACCTTGTGCTGCATTTTTCGCAGTCGTTCCTGGTTAGGTCTTAAAATGTATATATTCTCACTTGGATTACTAACCCTAACATTCTAATATTAATTCCACCAAGTGAAGTGCAAGAATCCAAATTGTGTCATGTTACTCTGAGTGTATATCCACACCGGGCAGGCTTGAAAAATATGCCTGGCCACGGTGGGATGAGAGCATTGGGCTAGTATTCCTTGGCAGATCATTGGGCTAGTATTCCAAAGGTTGTAGGTTTGAATCCCACTGTGGCCAGGCATATTTTTCAAGCCTGGCCGGTGTGGATATACACTCAGAGTAACATCACACAAGCATCTTATTCACCTGAGTACATTACACCAACAGTCCAACACAGCAAATAGCATGATTATTAGATTACACTGATATCGAAGGAACTAGACTCAGTTCCAAAGTATTGCATATTCAAACCGACCTGACTGCATAGCTCAGTTGGCAAAGCATTGTGCTAGTATTCCAAAGGTCGTAGGTTCCAATCCCACCATGGCCAGGCATATTTTTCAACCCTGCCCGGTGTGGATATACACTCAGAGTAACATCACACAAGCAATTTAGAAATATTTCTACAGAAATCTTGTCTGGATGAATGAAAGTTTTCTTCAAAGCTTCGAAGTAAACAGGCATACAGAAACACACAAACAAAAACACTAGGTTAAATTTTAACCAAGGATTAGCCTTAGCTTAGAACAACCGACCCCTGGTCAACCTACAAATATTAAGGCCCTATATTTTAAAGCTTGGTGAAACCAAATAGACGACTATATAGACCCAATACAGAAGTAAACATTTCATTTTACAGTCGACAATCAAATGTTGTAGCCGTAAACTGTAGCAAAAAACTGATAACAGTTTTAAACAGAGTTTTTACTAATATTTCACGACTACATAGCGGATAAATGCAATTTATATTTTATTAACCGCCATGTGTTCGAGATCATATTACTATTTCACTAACAAAAATTTACATACATACAAATTTGCATGCACAAATTTATATTCCCTGACCCCAGCGTAAATGCAAATTTAATATAAGTCGATTAAAAATTCTTACCTAACAGGAACATTAGGCCCAGAACTTTCAGTTTGGCTCTTGGAGAACTGCAGTTTTGAAAATTCGCACGTTGGCAGCACGGCGCAGCCTTTCTTCAACGGCGCAGCCTTTCTTCAGTGATAAATTCATCATATTGTTGCCTCAAGAGCGATAATTCCCCTGAAATATGTTCGCTTAGGTTTGCTTGTTGAAAGATTTCGACGAGCTTGCTAAGAACATCGACTTTTTTTAAAAGCTTCCATCCTGATAGCATTGATAGCATCCATGTAGATTGTGATGTATTATTCTTTATCCCGTCAAGTCGACAAGTATCGAACTTTATTGTTGATCATTTGTATTGCGCAATCAAAACAGAGCCACCGTGGCAGACCGTGGCGCACATGACCACAACTTTGCCCTGTGATTGGTTTGCAACGCTGCACCGTGGCAGAAAGTTACTATATTTAGTAACAATTGCGCAATTTTTTGCACGCTGACCGTGGCATTTTGTGGCTGTGATCGCAGCTTCGAATTTACGACTGTTTTCCGAATATATTCGGCACAATTCGGCACGCTTTCGGCGGTTTTTATAGTTCAGTGTTTAACTGGATAATTATACTATTGAACAAGGAATATATTTCGGACGTTTTTCCTGCTTTTAGCACATATATATTACTGTAATATGAGAACAATTACGAAAGATATTATATTCAAATTGTTTGCTATAGACCTATATTTGCTCAATTTTGCTGTATTTCAAATAACTAATATATACTTCTTAAAAATGCGTAAGCAGTCTAATGTAGTATCCAACAAAGGTGAACCCCGGAAAATCTTAGGTGGGAAAAATCTGACCGTGGCTCGAGCCACTTTTGCCACGGTCTGGATCCGCGCCTGTTCCTGGGAATGATCTCTAACGCAGCTGTGTCATCGACAAACTTTGTCCTTAAATGCCAGTCAGATATTAGCTTATTTGTCATAACCGAGAAAAGAATAACACCAAGTTTAGTTCCCTGAGGTATACCACCATTTGGGGATGTCCAGTCTGACAAAGTCCCCCCTATTCTGACAGTTTGTTTTCTATTAGAAAGAAAAGCGTTAATCCAATTATATAAGACAGGATGAATATCCAATTCCATCAGCTCCTTCATGAGAATATGGTGGTCAATACGGTCGAACCCTTTGCTAAAGTCGGCAAAAAAGAAACGAGCACAAGCATTTCCGCTATCGAGGGCCTCGTATAGACGGGTTGAAGCAAAAATAGTAGTGCATTCGTAGTGGAGTGACGCTTACGAGCAAACTGACAGGGGTCAATTTTTCGTGTCAGCTGTATAGAAGTCTCCTACAGAAAAATCCCTCCATAATTTTAGCCAAATTGCATGTTAGGGGTTAAGGACGTAAGTAGCTTTCAATAGACACTTCCCGAATTTGCTTGAGTGCACACGAAACAATAGCTTGGAATCGAGGCGGACAATGTAATCCATTGGAAAACTATACTTATTTCCAATGGATTACATTGTCCGCCTCGATTCCAAGCTATTGTTTCGTGTGCACTCAAGCAAATTCGGGAAGTGTCTATTTATTTAGGTGGGGTTACTTTAGGTATGGGAGATATAATTGAGGATTTAAGTAAATCTGGGATATATGCTTCCTTAATGGACTGATTGTAAATATCCTGAATGACCGGAGAAAGCTCCGTAGCAAATTCCTTTAATACTTTATTTGGGAGTTCGTCCGGTCCAACAGATTTGGCTACTTGTAGAGATGACAATGATCGATAAACCTCTGCTTTAGACACAAGGAACTCGTTTGGGACATGCTGAGTTGGACAAAGAGGCGATAACGGTGAAAAGGTCTCAGTTATGCTCAAGAAGAAGTCATTGACTCTATCTGCGAATATCTTAACATTCCCATTGTCACCAAGAAATTGATAATGCCACTCCTGTTGAATGTCTTGTCCCATAAGCTTTTTATTTGTTTCCACCATTTCCGGGGGTTAGTTAGTCTGTCACAGTTCTGCAACTTTATGTTTATAATAATGTGACTTGGCCGCTTTAATTTCCCTTTGAATTTTATTCCTCCAGTGTTTATATATGTCTTTGGAATGCGGTTTGGCGTTTTCTGATCCATATCTTGAGTTTATTTGTTATCCATGGGCGACTTGTTTGGTGAACTTTTACTGTCCTTTGTGGGAGATAGCAATCGACACCTTGCTTTAACTCTGTGATGAATAGTTGGAACTTATCTTCCCAGGAGGAAGTATTAAGGACTGGGTTCCAGTCTTTCTGGGTTATCCATCGACCAAACTCACGCCAGGCACTATCCCTCATATCAAGAGAAATAATTTTTTAGTTACTTTGTTCTTCTTAGGTCCTAGAAGTGGTTTCGCCAGTATTGTGAAATGATCGGAGGATGCAATTTTAGGTAACTGAGACAATTCAAATAACCTAGTCCGATTTGTCAGAAACCAATCCAGGATACCAGAATCCCTTGTCTTAAAAGTGACAAGTTGTTTGAGATGATTTGTTTGAATCAAATCTTTCGATTTCAATCCGGTTGACGTTGGATTAAAGTCGCCAGTAAGTATTACAATCGCATTTGGCTGATTAGCTAATAGGTTGTCAAGGTTACGTTGAATGTATGATTTACGATAAGGGACCTTTCTTAGTGCTCTATGATTAGTTACTGTATTTCTTGGAGGTACTAGTTGACGGTTGGTTATTCTAACCGGGATGGTTTCAGACTCATTATCTAAACGATTAGAAATTGGACCAAAAGATGTATATGCCAAGTCAGGTATTACGTTCTGGTTCTGGTTATTTGGTTGACTAGGTGCAAATGTTTGAGCCAGTCCACTGTTTGAAATTAATTTCACAAATTACTTCCTCATTATTTGTTAATTGTAACATTTGATTTTTATTTCAAACATTAAGGAGATTATTCGTCAAGTCAGCAGGTACATTTTTTTTCTGAGCCACAATGGGCAATTCAGTGCCACTCATCACAACAGGCGGTTCAATATCACTCACCACAACAGGTAGTTTAGTATCACTCACCACAATTGGCGGTCCAATGCTGTGTGCCGGCCTCGGCAGGCAAATCAATATTTTGCTCAGATCGACAACAAGTATCGAAAGTGAACAGTGAACTCATTCTCCAAACACGATACAATAACAAGTTTTAATTTAAAGTTTTGGTAGGTCTCTCACGGACAAATACACGAAAAACCCGGTGGCAAATGAATCAAATGAGAAGCCCGATTATTCAATGCTTTTATATTATTAATACATTTTGTCGCCTTATAATAAAATACTATATTTTAATGTCGTTGGTGACCATTGAGTTAACTATAAAGGCCTGTTTCAAACGTCGCGCTTCTCATGTGCCGAACGCATTTATAGAAACAAGCGAGGCCTAAAAGGTTTTTATAGGCTGTTAAATAGCTCCAGTAAACTATTAAAGGCACGTACACCGCTTTACCTCTAGACTTAACATCAAAACAGTCATTGCCTTGATTAATGTTCCCTCGGATAAAAATTGCCATAATTTGTAGATTGCTTCAGCGTCAGGTTGTGTATTTTTTTAAAAGTATAAGAAAGAAACACATGGGCATCATCCTGGCACTGTTTCCTGTGCGCCCGGCAAGCATAATTAATTTTCGTAACCCCCCTGAATTGCTGACATACAAACACAAAAAATCGAGATTCAAGCTGGTCTACTAAACTCGGCGCACGGAGACTGGTATTGTCGAGAATCGTGTGCTGCCTCGCTGAAGCTCGGCAGCAAGAATTACAAAACGGAGCTGCACAAATTATATCACTGGTAGAACATACGAAGTAAGTTCAGATGATAAAACAATGGTATAGGATAAACAAACAATACAAGTATAGGATTTCGGTATAGGATTTCATGCACAAAGTAAAAAATAAGTGAAAGTGAATAAAACGCAATTCAGTTGACTTCATAAATTTTGTCAAAGCGTGTTGCTAATCACTCCATAACAGTTTTGTAGAACTTGTGGACAAGCTGCCAAGCTGGGTAATAATTTGTCAACCTGCATGGATATATGAAGTAAAAGAATGAGCTTGAACAAAAAACTGCGCCTTTAACTTGCATTAGGCAAGTCAACCTGCATTAGGCAAGTCAACAGCACAGAATAGAGACATGCAGAAGGACGACTTCTTTACCATACCCGTTGCAACACTGTCGTCCCTAGCCAATGAGAGACATTCACCCCCTGAAAATATTCAAAATGGCAGAGGTTCTGAATGGCTAGGAAAGTGGCGACGAAAAATGAGATTAAGTATTATTGTGAATTATGGCGTTGGAGCAGTTACACTTTTGTGGTTGAGTCAACCTTCTGCATTAATTTTTTTTCAATTGTAATGACTTTATTAGCATGATCTATAATTACAAGATATTGCTAAAGTACTGTAGTTCCATCAATATAACTATTAACGTTCATAACTAACTAATAATAACATATTTTTTAACTTTATATTATTTACATATTGGTGATCACTATGAGAATATTTAAGATTACAAGATATATTACTATTTCAGGGTTTTAATTTAATATGTAGTGTCTATATCGGTTAAGGATTTTTTAAATTTTTTTTTAATACAATTTGTTTTAGGTATTATTTGTATTTCTGGCTTCAAAGTACTGATTCCGTTTTTCAAAACTAACTGTAATATATTTTGAAAAAACATTCAGTACTTTTGGATCACTAGATTTTATTATATTCACGAGGTTATCTTTTTTTGGTAGTCGAGTGTTTCGTTGCATTGTCTTTGTAATATATTGTTTGTGGTGTTTCTGTCTTCTCTGTAGTAGTTACAAGATAGTGCAAAGTGATATTCATCTTCAATTTCGTTTGTATCACAGAGATTACATAAGCGTTGTTCACGGGGGATGTTGTGATATCGACCGTATTCAATCTGTAACTTATGACAACTTATTCGAAATTTAGTTACTGCTTTTCTTTGAGATGTGTTTCTTATAGTTGTAAGGTAGTCCTGTAACTTATATTCAGATTTAAATGTGCTGTAGAAAGAGAGTTTGGAGGAATTGTCTAACTTATGTTTCCAAAAGGTGACATATTTATTTTTAGCATTGCTTATAAATTGACTTTGTTGATGAATAATAATACATCCTAATTCATTTAGTTCATCATTTACGTTAGTGTATGATTTAAGTATCTTCATGACATTGGAGTAAAATCTGGGTTTATTCAGTTCATAAAGTTCTTTGGAGATTAGGAATGCTTGTTTCACAATAGTGAAGTCAGGAAGGGTATTAATGTGAGCAAGGTATTTGATTATTCTTTTGTGTATGGTTATTAAGAGAGGAAATTTTCCTAATTCACCTCTACACGCTACATTTGTTGCTTTTCTATTAACTCCTAAGTATAGTTTGCAGAATCTGGAATGAACTTTTCTGTTTCGGATTGATCCCATTTATTAAGATCGCTATTAATGAATGCACCCCATACTTCTGAATTATATAGAAGTATTGGCGAGATAATACTGTCAAAAATTTTGATTGCTAGTTTTGGATTCAGTGAGTGAAAATCAACTTTTTTCTTTGTGCTGAACATAGCATGTTTTGCTTTATCAGCAAGTTGTTTCATTGCTATGGTAAATTTCCCATTGGTTGTAAGTTTAAGACCTAAATAGTTGTAATCTTGTGTTACTTGAAGTATTTTGTTTGCAAATAGAAATTGTGGAGTTTGTTGTTTTGACATTGGTTTCTGGAAAATCATAACTTTAGTTTTCTTTAAATTGACCTCCATCATCCACTTATTGCACCAGTTGTTTAACTGGTTTAAACAGCTTTGGAGGCCAATTTTCGATCTAGATAATATTATCAGATCGTCGGCATATAACAGACAATTCAGTTTTGTACCATTTGGGAGTGTGAGTGGGTCAGAATATTTGTTATCAAGCAATGATGGTATGTCGTTTAGGTATATGTTAAATAATATAGAATTTATAATACATCCTTGACGTACTCCCTTACAATATGGGAAAAAAGAGGTACTATGTTCAGATTGCCTTACTGCACATCTTGATTTGGAATAAAGGTTTTTAATTAGGCTATAGACATTACCACCAACCCCATTTCTAAGTAATTTTAATAGTAAGCCATTGTGCCAAACAGAGTCAAATGCCTTTTTGAAATCGACAAAGCATGCATATATCTTTCCATTTGTTTTTTGATTAACGTATTTATCAAACAATGATTTCAATGTAAGAATATGATCAGCTGTTCGATATCCAGGTAAAAATCCGATCTGAGATGGATGGATTATGTTTTTTTCACGTGTATAATTGTGTAACCTTTCATTCAGTATTACAAAGAAAAATTTGCCGAGACAACTAGAAATGCAAATTCCTCTGTAGTTATTACAATCAAGCTTGTCATCGGATTTAAAAATTGGAGTAATTAGACCTTCACACCACACATCTGGGAATACTCCTGTTTGCAGGATTAAATTAAAGAGTTTCATGTATCCTTGAATGAGGATATGTATACTACATTTTATCATCTCATTTTTTATTCTATCCGAGTATGCGGATTTATTTCTTTTGAGTTTTTTAATTGCATTAACAATTTCTTGTTCTGAAATTACTTGGTCTAGATTATTGAATTGGTTTCTATTTTGTTCCTTGATATGCAAGGTTTCGATCATATCGTGTTGTTCTTTGTTGAGAGTATGTTTTGAGTGTAATTTTGTAAAATGGGACAGCCATTTTGCCTCAGGAATGGGAGTAGTAGTTTTGTCATTAGTTATATCATCATTAACTGTTTTTAGTACTTTCCAAAAAGAGTTTGGGTCTTTTTCAGCTGCTAGTTCTAATTCATTAACTTTTCCCTGGTAAAATTGATCTTTCTTTGTTTTTAATGTTTCTTTATAATCTTTTAATGTTTTGTGATAAGGCGTAAAAAAACCCCTGTGGTTCCGGTTTCATATCGTGAAAAAATTAGGGTCGGTAGGTCGGAAATAAATTTTTTTTTTGAATATTTTTTTCATGGTTTTGGCGGTTTTTTGCTGGGCGATTTGCAGTTGAGTATTTCCTATGGACGAATTTAGGCAATTTGGTTCAATAATTAGTGTGACAACAGATGCCATTTTGGCACGCTGTATGAGCAGCCCGCAACCACCTGGAGAAAATAGGGTTGCACGGTCAATCGCGTTGAAAAAATAATAGGGTCGGCAGAATAAAATAGGGTCGGTCGGGAACCGGAATCACAGGTATTTTTTTTACGCCTAATTACTTATGATATCAGTGTTCAGTGGGTCCCTATGTTTTCTATTTGCTAATTTCCTAACAGCGTGTCTTTTAAGTCAGCATTCTTTATCAAGCCATTTTTTATTAGTAGTGTTTCTAATTTTACAGCGTTTTTTTTGTTTTCTTTATCTTTAGAGAGTTCTTTCCAGCTTCTTGTATAATGTTTTGGAATGTATTTAGACACATATGAATTCATGCCCTCGCTATTTGAAGGAAAATCACTGTTTAGAAAAATTTGAAGTTTTGTTTGAATTTGTGGGGATTTAAGACTTTCAATATAGGCTCTATCAGATGTATTTTCCCATATGAATTGAGGTAGGAGTTTATGAGAGTAATTACTATGAGGAGTATCAGATGAGTTTCTGTCAATTGCTTTTTGACATTTATCCAAGTTATAATATGACTGTGATCGGAGAGATAATTTGGAGGTTTCACAGTAAAATAGTTAATATTTTCTTGTAAGTTAGTATTACCATGGATTGTAAAATAACTGGATACTAGGAAACTTCTGACGTCATTGGCCGCAACCTTGTTGAAAAACGTGACGTCACGCGTATTGCGAATATTACCAAAGTTCTCGGCATTTTTGTTGTTTTGCTATATTTTCCACTTTAAAAGGGTGATATTGAAGCAATATTAAACTGGTCTAATTGTCTTAAAAACATGCCTAAGCCACGACAAAGTATTCAAGGTAAATGTTTTTCGTCTTTGTTTTGTATTTTTTTACATTTGTAGCTATGAAATTGGCGTCACAAATTTTAATGAAATTTGTGATGTATTTTTCACTGTTTAGTGTTTGAAATATTTGCTAAAATTGACTGGGAATACTTAGGGTTTTCATCGTAGAATGGCGTGGTTATATTTATTTGGTCTTTCACTAAATTGTTTAGCTGTATTATTGCTAAACATGCCGTTTTTGAGAATTTGGTTTTCAACTAGGTTGAGGCCAGTGAACTCTAATAATAACTGGAAGGCTAACTCCTATGATGAGAGTCTATGATTCGTTGAAGCCGGCGCGCGGGAAAATCAGCTTTCAAAAGGACTAAGGAGAGTTTCGAGGAGTGAAAAAAATTCTGTCAAAAGTTTGTTTTCGAGCAAAATTTTGCAAGAAAAACACTTTTCCCATGGGAATACAACAATGATTGGGATTTAAACCAAGTTTCCGATTAGTTCTGACTGTTTTACATCTCTCCGCAGCAAAAAGTAAGGAATTTTGCTTTTGTATTTTGAAAAAATGACGAAAGTTTGGACGTGCCGAAGGAAATCTCGCCGTTCAACTAAAAAATATATACCATAAAATATTTTGACAGTCCCAAAACTTATGTTGTACTAAACCCCAGGTATTGTTATTGATCCTGAGCTTTTAGTCCTTGTTTTAGTCGCTCTTAAACACAAATAAATTGGCGTTTTCAAGTGATGTTATTTTCGTCATCGGCATCTTGTTGGCCACTATGAGCACTTTGAATATGGCAATATTTTTGTCAATTTTCAAATGCTTTTTTTCGACCTTAAAACGTTAAATCTTCTTGAAACTTCGCATACAGATGTATTTTGCATGGGTATAAAAAATTCCTGATGTATGACGTCTTAGTTTTATCTTAAACTTCCAAAATCTCAGAAAAAGCAGCCTAAAACGCGCGGTTTTTCAGATCGTTCATGCTTATGGCCGTGTTTTTTCGTATTTTTTTGCTAATTCGTGATTTGTTTGCTTTGCGAATATTAAATTCATTTATCATACTACTGATATAAATTAAATTTGGTAGTATAACTAATATTTTTGGGCAAGATTTTTCTGATCAAAAAATGTGCATATTTTGAAAAAAAAATTTAAAAAGGACTGGGTCTACCCACAAAAAAAGCTTCAAGCACGGCTTCAACTCCCCCCCCCCTGACTTAGCCTTCCAGTTATTATTAGAGTTCACTGGTTGAGGCATCCAACCATGCCATCAGCCGAGTGAAAACATTAGGTCACGTCAGCTAGTTTCCTATCCATTTATTTTATTATCCATGGTATTACATACAGCATAATCTATTGTACTAAAACCATTATTTTTACGGTAGGTAGGTTTTCCAAAAGAGTCGCCTTTGGTCCTACCATTCAAAATTCGGTATGATCATATTTTATATAAAATTAGTATATATCAGAATAATATATATTTTACCTCTATAAGCAACGGATATCCATTTTTTACACCTTTAATGTTAGACATGAGCATATTGTGTGTAAGAAGACGCATTTTCATAGAAAGATCGAGAGATGGAAACTTGCCTTTCTCAAAATATCTCAATCTCAATGTGCACGTGAGCCCCAAATGTTCATTCCAGCGGTAGTTATTTGAGTGAAAGAGACATTGGGAGGACTGGGGGGATTTGGATTCCCGTGTTCAAGAGTTCCTTTGTCCCCAGCTCGTTGCCAGCAAATATTTCACCATTTTGAGGGGCATGTTCCCTAGTTTGCATGCCCCCTTGTTGCCCATGATTTTTTCGGCGAAAACCCAAGGGAGACCTCCACTGCACAAGGTAGTGAGCTGAGTGAACCATTGAAATGAATATAACTGGAACGCTACCGAGCAGAGTTTCGCAGTGCCGATTACACGAGAAGACCCCCTCGAGAAGAACCCCACGAGAAGACCCCCACGAGAAGACCCCCACGAGAAGACCCCCACGAGAA
>CACRXK020004223.1:0-16569 GCA_902702795.2 Paramuricea clavata
ATCATAACATAAAAATTTGTATCATGTGGCAGTGCTACCGCTATATTTTTCTTAATATTGAGGTAGTATAGGACTTATTAAGGTGGTATATTATGACGCTGTTATTGAATTACACCCAAAATTCAGATTTATAAAAAAAATTGACAGGAAATTTTTGGTCTGGGAAGCCTGCTGCCAGGAAGAAAAATATTTTATCAAGTTTGTCACTGTCCAAATACTAAATTACCGTATTTACTCGTTTAAGCGCCGCGGCGCTCTTTAAATTTTCAGAGCTTCAGATGCGGCGCTCATTCGGGGGCGGCGGTCAATCGGGGGCGGCGCTCTTTAAAAATATTTTATTTGTGAATTATGACAAGAACTTTTAACTATAAAATAGACAAGTTTTAGAAGGTTTTTGTTACTAAATGTCCCCATTTTGACGGCTGAAAGTTTTTACACTGTTTAGTGCGGCGCTCATTCAGGGGCGGCGCTCTTTATAAAAAAATTGATCTCAAATGCGGCGCTCATTCGGGGGCGGCGCTCAATCGGGGGCGGCGCTCAAACGAGTAAATATGGTAATATATACTTGTGTTAAATGTATAGTGACTGCACGTGTTCCCCAGTGTGTATTAAAGTTTGTATCACACAACCAAGATGTAGGGCATGCAATTTTTATACTTTCTATATATTTAATATTAATTTTTTTTAAATCTTGGATCTGCAACTTCCAAACCCTCCATGCAGTGAGGTGTGTTCCCTTGGAAATATTTTCCTTGTTCTACTCAAAGATTTCACATTGTCACCCCCCAAGCCTATACATGCATTTGAACTCAAACCTTGGTCGGGGGCCGGGCATTTGAAATTAAGGATTTGGAGGTTTTAAGATCACCGATAACTTGATAATAAAATAAAACAGAACAATAAACAGAAAATATTCTCTTTATTTTCAGGTAGTTGGATAAGCTACTCTTCTTAGCCAAATAGTCCAGCTATCACTGGGGTGGGGGATTTGCTACTGATTTTTTGCCCCATTGCAGGACATTTTCACATGTTTTTTATCCCTGCCCCCGGGAATTTGTTGCATATTTTCAAAAATTGTCAAAAGCCCAGGGGTTGGCCCGGAAGGGGGGGAGGGGGGATGGGCACCCTTGGATCTGACAGATACATTAGTGAGGCAGCGATATCCAAGTTTGGTGTACCAGTATTGGCTTATCGGTACTAAAATAGAAATATCAGTATTGGTAATTTTATTGTTGGTATTACCGATATTACAAACTGTTTTAACGTTATTAAATATTAATAATTGGTTATTGTTGCAGTTCAATAGTTATTTTTATTACAAATAAACAGTCACTAGCATAGTAATATACTAGGTGTTGCATGCATTTGGAGCACTTCATTTGATATTTTCAGTATTTAGAAACAAATTAAATTAATTAAATTCAAAAGTATTAAAGTAGAACTGTCATAATGTCATCTTTGAATTTTGCAAAATGACATATAGAATATCGTATCGGTAAAATATCGGTCCTTCAATATCGGAATATTGGTGAATTTCCATATTGGTGCATCACTAGTTCCTGTGTTCCCATTGGCAAAATATACCTTAATTGTTCCTTAAAACCCCTCAGAGACCCTCCATATTTAGCATTTTGTTTAGAGATTTTTTTCAATGTTACGTAACACGCGCTCAAAACTAATGCGTATAATATATCACTTGAGGTTATGACTAAATTCAAAATATTTCTTTTTCGACACGTTTCTCAATCGGCAAACAAACTTAAAAAGTATGTCTAGTGCTTTATCTGTAAAATAATGCTAAAATGAAGAGATTTTAGATGACATGCCAAAAAGAAAATGATGTCTGAAGTTCAGTAAGTTTTGCTTATATGACTGTAAATATGGCGTCAATTTTAAAGCATCGTTGATAATTGTATTTTAATTGACAATTTTTAATTATTATTTTCAACCGCCAGATGCATTTAAAAAGGTATCTAACTCTATAAACTAGAGAATAAAGCTAAAACAAAGTAATTTTGAGAGGAACGCCAAAAAGATTTTAGGTTTTGAACACTTTTCATTGCAAATACGTGACATTGAAAAAAATTGCCTCTTAACATGGAATCATTGGAATGCAAGGTGGACTTGAATAACTTAGTTCTTGCATTTCACTTGGTGGCACCCTGCATTTCGCCCATCTCGGCACAATTATCAGAATGTTTGATCCAAAAACTATAATCTATCATCTATTGAAGTACAACCTATGATCTGCAATGTCACAAATTATTATACCTAAATATTCCAAATTCTTAAAACACATTAAATTAATTAGAAATATTTTGACTAGGTCATAGTGTCATACGGTCATACCTGCTCCAAATGCATTTTGAACATCCTTCAGACCTCTTTCAAAAACAACCAAGTCGTAAAACAATCCCAAAGGTTGTGGCTGCCCAGGTTTTAGTTCTATTGACTTCGAGGGGCCAAGAAGTCCCTTATTGATCGCTGTTTCTAGCGCCACTGAAGCTGTTGCCCCCGCCATTTAAATTTTTGAATTTCCATATAAACTAACATGAAGTTTCGGCGAACAGGCGAAGGAGTACAGTGCGGGCTCAGACAAAAAATTGCGCGCTCTCTGCTAAATTTCCCGCCAAATTTGTTGGCCCAAATTTATGTTTCGTTTTTTATTCGACTTTCCCAGTTGTTCACCGTAAAGTTTACCTTTTAAAAGAGTGTAAGACTGTAAGACATTAATAAACACGAAAATCAACAAGCGTTTCGTTATTGTTTTAGAGAGTAGAGACTTTAATTTTGTTCAGCGTTTTGATTGGTGACCATTGGTAGAACGAAGTTTCACATGTGATGAATGATTGAATTGTCGTATATTAAACTTGCATGTTAGACAAAATTTTGATCTATAAAGTAAAGACAGCTAAAAAGAACATAATAAACTAGTAAAATTGCAAAATTTGGTTGCGAAATGTTGTAAGGCCTTGTAAAGCTTGGAAAATATAGTCTTGCAAAGTTTGCAAATTTTGTATATGTTTGTATTACGTGCGGAAATTGTTACCATTTTCGGCTCAAAAGTACGCGCACGTACGTAATATAAACATATACAAATTTTGCAAACTTTGCAAGACCACATTCTCCGTATTTTACAGCATTGCAACCAAATTTTGCAATTTTACTAATTTTAATAACTTCTTTACGGGAATCTACTTTTTTTGCCTAGAACTAAAATTGTCTAACATGCAAGTTGTCCATTGTTTTCGCGCCTATAATTGTACACATGGCACCCTGTTTTACCATTGATATGTATCAATGGTCCATTGATACATATCAATGGTAAAACAGGGTGCCATGTGTACAATTATAGGCATTGGTTTTAGCGAAGTCGCTGAGGTGAGAGCTTTTATTGCAGTTTCCTTCAGTATAAACAAAGCGATTATATAAATTTATATAATGTTTGTGATGTTACTCTGCAAGGCATTTTTTAATACCATGGACTGGTGGGGCATTTGCCCTACTGGGCCCCTTCCTCTGCCCCACCACTGAAGAAAATAATGGCCTAGCCCTATTGCCCCAAAGCCAGGGCCCTAGGACTTGTATTGAGTAAATGAGTTTAACATTGAAAAGAGGTTTAAAAAAAACTAAATTTGTTTGGTGAGCATACTTAAACTCATGTTATGTTTGAATGTTTAGCATATAATTTATTACTTGGCAAGCTGAAAAGTTAGTTTGCCTGACCACGGTGGGAATTTAACCCGCGAATTTTGGGATACTAACTGAGCTATACGAGGTCAAGGAAACATCGTCAAGGCTAAAAATAATTAATTTTATAATTGAGATAAACCTCTTTGATTGGAATTCCAGCAAGAAAATGAAGAAATAAGTGGAAATGAATCTGTTTTGAGGCTAGATAGACCCTTGGCTTGCGTGTTCAGTGTTCGCCGTCAGTGTCAAATACTCTCAGTCGAAACGTCACGAATTCACTCCCGAGCAACGTCAAGTTTCGCACTTATCAACGACTTTTTAAGAAGTTACAATTACTGGGGCTTAGTCTCAATGAGGGCCTTTTCTCCACACCGTATACGGGTACATAAAAATCACTCTGTGCTCAGGGATAGCGCCAGCGCTATTTGAATATGGGGTGGGTGCGTGTGAAATATTGCCTAATAATTTCAAACGCTAATTAGTATTTCTTTTCATCCAACTGGGATTAGATAATTTGCCGACTACCTGACGATTGGGGGTGTTCCACACCCACTTTTAGCGCCGCCTCTGCCTGTGCTGACTTTTATAAGAGGGAATGTCGAGAATGTGAGAGGATATGAGAAAGCAGGCAGATGCAGCTTTTTTCAACAAGGTTAACCTTTTACTAATGATCAAAAGGGCCCAGCTCATCTGAAAATCATGCTTCACTACTGGGGCAAGCAAAAACACCACTGGGGTAAATGCCCCAGTAGTTATATAGTTAAAAAAATGTCCTGGTTCGACTCGAGTAACCGCTGCCACGCCATGGTTCATCATCAAAATGCCTGACTCCATGGTCCTAGCCAGTGCGCGTTTGAGAGGAAGTCGAATTCATAGAAAAAACCCAAGAAGTTCTGTGTAGTCTATTCTGTGACGGCGCGTTTAATTCATACAGCAGCACATTAATTTTTGCCAGTTAACAGAAGATAACTTCAACACGTCTTGGTATACGTATAAAGAAACTAACGGCAATACCTCTGCGGCAATACGCAATGAAAAGTAGTATAAAAACAAGGAAATTCAAAAACACAAACTTTCCGTTTAAACGGCCATTTATTGTGTAAGACTTTTTGCCCATGCCCCGCAAAATTCACTTCAACGTCTATTTACAACATATACACTCAACTGTAAAATTTAATTCAAATTTTCCTGCGAAAATGTATATATTTAGTTATTAAAATTTCACAGGATCAACTGAGACAATGTTTTTATCTTCGGCTGTTCATCCTTTTAAGACCCCAAAAGTTAAATGTTATATAATTAAGTATATATAATTTAATTCATTAATTACAAAAACATGATCATATGAAATTACAATCGCACTTATTAAAACTACATTCATATACCACGCATGTCATACTTTTACTCTTCAAATTTTGCGCAGACTAACCTAAAACAATTCATTTCTCAATGAAAACTTCTCCATGCAAGCAAAATAATATATACATATGTTTAAGATAGCTATACTCCTATAGACTATGTATATAACATTATAGGACATTAAAATTTGAAATGACCATAACTGGAACGCTACCTCCAACCGGAAATTTGAAGCCAAACTTGAAGGCCAGTCCCAGTCTTCTCACGCATGTGAAGGGCGCTCAACTAAGTCAGTCAATCATGAATGGTATAGGCGCAAATTTTTCGTACGTGCCCTGCCGTCAAATTATTACCTGCCATAAGGAAACACCGCCGTCTTTGTATTTGATTAAACGTTTGGGTAATATTGCACGTTCGAGCCTGTCAACGTTCAGCCCATGAGCAAAGTACTGAATTGCGAACCTCCAAGTTAAACAGTTTTGTATTTTATATCAATCTCGTACCCAGAGTATGCCCGTTCGCAGGTTAGATATTCTTTGGGGACCCCATGACTAGACCTTAGCTAGACTGCATGTGGAGCTAGCGTAAGGGGTCCCGAACGGGCATACTCTGGGTACGAGATTGATTTTATATCAGTAAGAACAGTTGACCCATTAGTCGCTTTTAACCGCCGCAGTGTACTATACAAAAACTACTCATTATATTACAAGCACATATAATTTATATTCCTCGCTTTTAACCTCGTCCCCAGGACATTTGGCCTTCAATGACCTTTAGCCCCCTAACTTTAGAGTCATCTCACATCTCCATTACGAGAATTTGAATCTCAGTCTAGAGACTCTAGAGAATTCGTAATTGAATATTTCATTGAATGAGTTCTTTTCAGTAAGATGCAGTAGCGAAGCTATAGTCATGGCAACTGGTCATGCTATGCTAACAAATCTGCATCTAAATAGGTTAAAGAAAATAAATTCGTAGAATGAGTTCTTCTCGGTAATTTGCAGACTTTCCATAAGTCCGCCCCGAACCTTTTTGCGTATTTTTTACAAGGCGGAAAGCGGAGAAAGATTCAAAGTTGAGAGCGGCGTGAGGAACCCAAGCGGATCCGCGCAAAATAAAGCGACGTCATTTAAAAAGTACTTTGCGAAAGTCTAAAGGCGGATTTGCGAAGCTCCTTGCAGCTCGCTGCGAGTGCACGCATGAGCACTTTCATCCAATCACTATGCTAAACAGCTAATTTTTATTAGATGCAAAAACTCGCAGCGAGCTGCGAAAAGTTTCGTGCGAGGACTGGAAATCCCCCTTTAAGTAAGCGGTTATCCCGAGTTGCAGCGAGTTGTTTCATGCGCGCGAAAACTGCCAAATCGAGCTGTCGTAGAAAGTTAAACGACGTACATGCAGTGGGAATAAACACGTAAAATATGACTTTATTCCAGTGATGTTTCATAACAGAAAACGGAACTAACTAGCGATGATGTTTTTGGATTTGAGGATCACATTTAGGATCCGCTTTACAATTATTAGTTGAAGATTCTTTCTGGACATTTTTGTTTCTGATTTGTTTCTAAAAACCAATCACAAAACATGATCATTTTAGGTAGGTTTTTACCCTAAAGATTATAGTGGAGATTTAACTATATATATCTTTTAACTATAGGTTAGGTATTTATATAGGGATTGGAAGTTTGCTTCTTTAGAAACCTGGCTATTATGCATGGGCTTCGATGATGAATTGCTGTACAAATGTGAAGTCAGAGAGATCATTAAACTAAAAACAACTTTTGTACTTGACGGTGACCGTTTTTGAAATAAGTTTGTATCATTTCACATGTGACATGACTGAGTATTTTCAAAATTTCAACCTCAGCTCGTATCCATGCTTTCTAATTTGCGTTCCAACACCACAAACAACTGGAAAAAACAAGGTTGTTTAAGTTTACCTCTGTTTAACCGCGAAAAACTTCAATCTCTGTTGGTGTGAAGTTTTCGCTGCCCGCCAGTAGAGCTTTGGTTTGTGGAGTGCCATATTGGTATCCTGGAGGTTGTTGGTATATTCGACCAAGGTTGCTGAATGAATGTTGGTTTGTGTTGGCTTCGTCACTGATGTGCAAATCACCATAAGAATAGTCACCAAAGGTTGCTCCCCAATCTTTACAACAAAAGATTGCTTGCTCATCGTGGTAATCATAAATTGGACATTTGAAAGGCGATAAATTGTCTTTATTTCGAAGAGAAAATAAAAAAGATTGTTCGGAGTGTTTGATTCTGACAATCCCTGAAAGAAAAATGGGAATTATGTTGATACTCGCCTGTAAAAGACGAATCGAGGAGAACTCGGGAATTTCATAAACATTTTGGGTTCAAAAAAATCATAGAAATTGAAATGTGCAAAAAGGAAAACTCATAGAAAAAGATATTAGCGCCGAAAATTTCAACTGATCTGCACAAAAATAATAAGAAAGTCACAATGATAGAATTACGTGTCGAATGTTAAACAAGTAAATATTTTTATTTTCTGCATCAAATTTACTATTCTTTATTTCATTTTTTTACATTTATATTGGATTTCCATATACCATAGCTTTTTAGCAACAATTATGGAACACGCTTTAAACACTTATACCAGTTTTGAAACATCTTAAAGCTAGTATTCAGTAACAGGTAAAGGCGAGCTGTGGTCCGTCAATCCTTCATGTGTCATGCGTCGGCACTATTTACTCCCACGCCTTAAATTTCCAGGAAAGAAAACATCTTTAGCGGAAAGAGTTGTGATAAACCCGTGTTTCGCCCATGTTTAGAAAAAAAAGCTAAGCTTACTATAGCTAGGTTTACCCATTTCACATGGATTAGTCCCCATTGATTAACATTATTACCCAATATTTATAGAAATATAGCAATTTAATGCGTTGCCTATATATTCACGTACTCCCTGTTGTCGGAATAAAACAAATTGTACTTTCGCATTCGTCGTCAACGTCCACTTTCCAGCTTCTATCAGTATAGCCACCAAAGACATTGGTTCCACATTTGACCAAGGTCACTGTAGGTCCTACATCATCACACTTTTTACGAAAATCCTCTCCTTTCCAACCATCACGTGAAGCTCGATAACAAAGTTGCCCACTAAACTTCTTATCCACCCAGTCTGCAAGTTGCTTCGCAAGCTTAATGTTACCATCCATGATATTTGAACATACAAGTAGTGATTGTATTTGTACAGAAGGTTCAACTAAAATAATAAAATAATTTTTAAAGATTTAAAGATTCTATCACCTTATAGTTGGAACAATATTGTGGAAATCCAATTTTCATACTAATTGCAATTTCCAGAATATGGATATAGTATAGAAATAATGTGGATATACGTTGGATATAGTGATACAAATATGATTCTATAGCATGCTGAATTTCGATTTCTTCCAGTGTAGTCTGACATGTAAATATCTTGTTATTAGCTTAACTATGTATTGATCAATGAATAATTAAGCTGAAGGGAATCAGCACGACTTTCTTTTTATAAACCGTGGTGGTCAACGCTCGTTAAAAAGACAACTGGCTTCATTAAGTTGAATAATAATTAAGTTAATGTGTAAATGAGATGACGTCACTATAGTAGGCTAAACATTTTCACAGTATTAAAGTATACAGGATTTCTATGACATAATTTCATAATTTTTCCATGCAAATCGTCAGTGTCATCATCGATACATACGTGTCTTAAGATGTATAGTCAAAAGATAAAGCAAACTTACCAATTTTCCCCAAATCGTTCAGGTCTACATAATTATCAACGACGTCCCTGCTTGATTTTTGCTGCAGGTATTTAAAATATCCATAATGAACTGGCAGCATAACCTTTGGACATTTCTTCTCGATACTGATGGCGTTCACCTCGATTGCATTTCCAAGCGAAAGGATTTCTTCATTGCTTCCTTTTTCGATGACATTCTGTGCAAACTCCAGTGATCCATTTACTTTCTCGATGTAGGCTTTCATCTCGTCGTGTTGTTTCACAATTTTTCGGTTCATCTCGTTGTGCTTTCCTTCCACTTCGACAATCAAGATTGCCGTGTTGCGTTTTAGCTTTTTGGTAAATTCTTCCAAGATTTCTTTTTCCTGTTGCAAAATGGCATCTTTAGCTTTTTTGGTGTTGGTTTGTAAATTTTGAGAAGCGTGTTTTATTTTCTGTAAAGCACTCTGACTTTCGTTAGATTTCATCCGCAAGATGGCGGAAGTTATCTTCAATTGTTCTTTATGCTGCTCCGCCACTACACCAGTAGGTTGACAGTCGTGTTCTGGTTTCGGATGATCTAGAACTACACAGGTCATACAAGCCAGTTCCTGACATGTATTGCAATAGAATTCAAGCGGTTTATTCGCATGGCCATCTTTGCGACACCGCGATTTTGCTTTCGCTTTCGCGTGGTTTTCAGGTTTTGCCAATTCCTCCAAAGTCAACACAACGTGGCCATCGAGCCATTTGTTGTGTCCTGTCAAGCAGTTCTTGCAAAGATAACTTTCACAATCGATACATCTGCAAACGGTAGGAACTTGACCGCTGCAAAATTCACAATGTAGCTGTAACGTTCGTTCCTGTATACTTAGCATTTCAAGTAGATTATTGATGAAAAAATTTGCCGGAAGTTGCTCAACGCTTTCCCCTTGAAACTGTGTCCTGCACAACGGACAGTTGAACGGATGTTCATAATCCTCGCCGGCTTCTTCTCGTTGACTTTTGACATGTTTTGCCAGACATTCTTTACAGAACGAATGATAGCAACCTAGTGTTCTAGGTTCTGTCAAAGTCTCTTTGCAAATCGAGCATATCAAAAGGTCTTCCAATTGTTTGCCGAGTGTAGTATCAGGAGCTGTAGCCATGTCTGGTTGCTTTGCATGCTCTAGATTAACAGTGGATTGATGTGTTATCTCCCCAAGTACTATTGAAGTTTTTATCGAAAATGTAAGTTCATCTTCGGAATTATTGTTAAATACCAAGAAATGTTTTGTTTGTACTCAGAATTCCTTCTGAATTTACATTTTCGAAGACCCCTGCCAGTAAAGACAAAGACAAGTGCTTTAATCTTATTATACAGTTGATGTTTTATATGCAATGTCTTAAAAGTGCATGGCTTTAATAACATTTGAAATTTTATTATTTGGAATATAAATTCTCTGAATATTGACGTGGTTAACAAAACACAAGATCCCTATGAAACAACAAAGTTGGATTTGCTCAATATTGAACAACATACTTTCAGCAGATGCTATAGTACTCAATAATTAATCAAGCTTGACAAAAAATTCCGGGAACGTAAACATTCAATTTAAGGAACAATCTAGCCAAACGCTAAAGCGTACCATATATTAGGAGCTCTAATCCAATAAACAAGCTTTCGTTGGTAGAGAATGCAACTACCTGAAAATCTAATAGCCTAATCTAATAGTTTTTTACATAATAGTTATAAGGTTTCAAGTTTAGATACATATATGCTGTTCGACCAGTAAGTCGGGTGCTGGTTAAATCATGATTTTATAAGTTAAGCGCATAGGACGATGTGCAGTAATAGTCTGCACGATGTTCAATAATAATCTGTATCTAGCTTTCTTTGCTTTTGTGTGCTGTATACAATCTATCCTGAACGTAGAGATATATTGGCACTCAATACATCGCCCATGCACCTTGAAATGGTCGCAACCGTTATGAACAAATGACTGAAACAGGGATATGGACCTTATATATAGCCTACGAAATATATAGCGAAGGAAAAAATTGTGATATATAGATTACATCGCGAGTCTGTCATGCCGGTGTGTGTCGAAAATTTTAGCTCTTAGACAAACAACACATGCAGGCTTCTTAGAGGTTTCTCAGAGGGGAAGCTTGAAATAGAAAGGCACATTTGAAGGTCTAAAAGACTTCGTTGAATCAAATCAAATATCGACAGCGAAATGGACCTCGCCTGGTGGTGGAACTAAGTTATGTGAAACTGAGAATTTGGCTATACGATGGTACTCTACAACTGGATCGATAACTTTAAAAGGGGAAAGAGCTTGTGATGTAAAAAATAAACTTCAATCGCCGAAAATGAGAAGGAAGCAAGTCAAAAGTCGAGTCAACGTGCAATTACTCACAATTTGCATACATCTTCGATCGATCTTACAACACCCCCTCCCATTGGACGAAACGAGGAAAGCGTTCATTCAAGCGGTCAATCAATCAATTCGCCGTTTGACGAGTTCAAAGCTACTATGGAGAGTTTTGTTATTTCAACCTCTACCAAATTTGACGCGTTAACATCAGAAATTGCGAACCTCAAACAACTCATACCGCCCGACCAATGTATTGCATCTCTTCAGGCTGAAATCGTTAACCTGAAGACCGAGAACAACGATCTTCGCGAAAGAAATACGAACATATCTTATATCATGTCCGATTTACGCACGAAAATTAAGGACGTTGAAAATGAAAAAAGAAGTCTTATTACTGCTCTTAATTAAACTGTTACAAGCTGATTCTAACTCTGACTTGGAAAAGCGTTGCCAAGATGAACCTGGTTTAGGCGACGAAACCATCCAAGCAAACTCACCATCTTCTGATCAACCACCCAACCAGCCAGATAATAAGGAGAAGCGCCGTAAAAAAAGGAAGAGTAAGAAATCTAAACCAAATGTGCCAGATTTAACTGCTGATCATTCTACGGACGTGGCTGCTGCTCCCTCTGAGGTCGCTGTTTCTGCCACATCTGAGACCGCCACTTCTGCCACCTCTGAGGCCACCGTTGGTCCAGATAGACCAGACTCGATGAGCCATCGCAAGAAAACTGTTGTCATCGCGGGTGATTCTATTGTTAAGAATATTGTTGGTGCAAAAATGAGTGGTAATGATTCTAAGCATTATTTCATCGTGAAACCATTCCCAGGAGCCACAATACTGATCAGACATGGAGGATTTCGTTAAACCACTAGCTGTCGAGGAGGTCGCCCGACAAGATGGTTCTACATGTGGGGACGAATGATCTAAGGAGCTGTACGCCGAGAGTTATCGCTGACTCAATTGTTAATCTTGTTACTCAAGTGAAAGAGGACTCGCCAAGCACATCAATTGGTGTATCTGCTATTGTGGTAAGAAATGATAATGACGATCTTGCTTTCAAAGCATTGCAAGCTAATATTATACTTAAGGAGTATTGTCTACGTAATGAAATACCCTTTTTAAATAATTCAAACATCAATACAAAGCACTTGAACTATAAAGGACTTCACCTGAACAAAGAAGGAACTTCGGTTTTGCAACAAAACTTATTAGGGTTTGTAAATACTATTTCTGATTGACTGAACCCTGATACTAGTATTAAGCCTGTCTTCCCTAATTTGCGGGGGTTTAAGATGGCAGCACTTAATGTGAGAAGTCTAATTGGCCACATTGATGAACTGCGGGTTTTGCTTGCCACTAACCCGATTGATGTTTTGGCTATAAACGAGTCTTGGCTTGATGCTAGTATACACGATAATGAGTTACACATTTCTGACTATGAAATCGTACGGCGTGACAGGTCTATGTGTAGTGCTAATGGAAAACATATGGGGGCGTTTGCTTCTATGTGCGCTCTAGCATAAATTTCTCGCCTCGCCTGGATCTGTCTAGCCATCAACTAGAAAATTTGTGCATTGAAATTCGAAAACCTAGTTCTAAGCCATTCATTGTTTCGACCTGGTACAGGCCGCCTGATTTTACCAACGATAAATTTTCTTATTTCGAGTCGTTTATTGGTAGGCTTGATTCAGAAAATGTCGAATATTATCTTTTAAGCGATCTAAATTGCGACCCTGACGTTTGCTTTGCCTGTACTCAGTTATGTAGCTCTATACGAAATGCATAATTTTGACTGATATAACTGATATAGAACAAAGAGATAACGGTATAGAAACCGGTAGAAAGATAGCAAAACTGTGTATAATGTTACGTCAAGGAATATATATGGACAATATGTAACGGGCAAGGTCATTAATTATAAAGCTGTAGGGTTTAAAATACAGTAAGTTAAGGTATTTTTACTGTGAGAACATATCCGAGCGGAATTTTAATTATTGTCTAAACTCTAAAGTGTCATAGACGCAAGTGGATGATGTTAACAAGGGTATATTATACCTTTATATAAAAGGGACAATACATGCAATTTGTATTACAATTATTACAAATATCTACATTGTTAGCAAATTATGTAGCTATTTTACACTATATGGACTATCGCTAAATTACATTGCAGTATATCTAATATCGAGCCGTTAAATCGCAGTGTCCACTGGAAAAAATGTGAAATCCATAACATGAGATTTGCAATTGCGCCACTAATCAGTCCATGCATAGTATATCCATACTATTTCGATACTCTATCTATAGAAAATAATGTTAAATGTTTTTCTGTAGTTTGTCAAGCGATAATAGTACACAAAGGAATTTATGACAAAATTGGAATGAAACAAAAAATAAAAGCACATATGAACATGTTCTTTGATAGTGTTATCGTAACCGTGATTATTGTTGACTAAATCAAATATCAACAGCGGTGAAAGTGTCAAGACAAAAAGAAAAGTGATATACATTATTGTATGAAGAAAACGTTTTTGCTTATAAAGGCTTCGCTTTCGTGTTTCCGTTGTCGTTTCTCGTTTGTTCCATGATGCGTTTCCACATTGTGAATCGAAATATTTCGCCTCGTTCTTCACATGATAAATCATTTTAATATAAAGCAAGCACGAACAGAGTATCATAACAATGGCACCCAAAAGTCGAAAACCGGCGACAAAGTTTTCGAGATCGTTTTTGAAAGCTATATTCACAAATGCGAACAGCCACTGAAAAATTATAACCGCCATTGCCTGCTTCTCATTCGTAAATACTCGGTATTTGAAAGGATAACAAACGATAAAACAGCGGTCCAATGCTAGGAAGAAAATACTCAGAAATGAAATATAAAGAGGAGCCGAGAATAAACGAGAGACAATGAATCTATCAGTACATGTCCGCCAATAATACTTCACAAACTTACAAAAGGTCGGAGAACGTATTATTCATTATAAGATACGATGAACAATTTCTGAACCGTCTTAGAGGATCTTTTACCTTTTACCATAGATCAGTATTGAGTTACACAAAATTCCAGCCAAAAGTGAAAGTTGACAGCAAATAGCATAGGCCTTGTTATCAGAATGTGGGTTTAATAAACAAGTTTTAGTTATATTTATATTCATTTTAGGTTTTAATAAAACGAGTGTGTGCTGAACACCTCTAAGCCGAAGTAAACAAATAAATCATTGCTTCTTTGACTTTTTAATCGAAATCGTGGTTGATTAAGATCTAATGCAATATAGATAGCCCGATGACAAGTTATTAATTTTATATCTTGCTGTGAAGCTGTTAAATAAACTAAACAGGAATAGATTCTGGACTATTAACTGCACAGTATAGAAATATAATAAATAAATAGGACCACATGCATGCAGGCTTAAAAAATGAGTATTTTAAATTATTCGTCTGAACAAAATAGAGCGAAGACCAGAACCGTCAAAACGAACTATCTGGGTATAGTCCATCTTCTGCGACGATGTATTGGTTTAATCTAAAATTAAACCACAAATGCCTCGCAAAACGTTTCAAAATGTTCATAAAACAAAACTGCCTTTTAGGGACCGGTCATTATTTATGGCGGGGGGTGGCACCGAAGAGAAATGTTTTTCGTAGCAAAAATTTTGCTGACCCAACCATTAAAAAGTAAACAAAATTGAACCTCAAATAATAAATACCCACCCCTGGCCAAAAAATTTACAAAAGGTACTATTCAGTTGTCACATATGTCCTTTACCACTTCTGTGACATAAGTTTGATAATGGATTGTGAAATTTTCTGCAGTCTGAAGTTTCATGTTGTCTGCACATGTAGCTACTTTCTTTGGAGATCCCATCGGAAATTGATCAAGATAATGACTCTGATTGATATATACTTTTCGTTGTTTCTTTACACATTTAGTAAATCTTAGTATAACACCAAGTTCATCAATTGCTGCTATTTTGCTAGCAAATCCATGTATAATAAACCCGGGTGTTTTGCAATCAAAAGTGATGCAACCTGGATAGTGGAATAAGTTGATTACTGTAGGCACAATTTTTGGCCACTTAATAGTCAAAGGTCATGCATAAATAAGAACAGTCTTTAATATTACCGCCTTACAGAGACTTTATATTAATTGTGCTACTCTAGGATCTAGAAGGTCCTAGAAGAACCATAGGTCCCATACTCGACTAGCAACATAATCAAGTTAGTTATGTTAATTCATTATATATAGGATCAATGTTAAAGGCAAGGTGGGCTATAAGCTATAATCATTTGTATGGCTTATAGAAGGCTAATTGCCGTGAATAAATTGAATAATGAATGTAGCACAATATTAAATAGTTGCATGATGACGTCAAAGAAACTAGTCAGACTACATTTGCAAGTTTTGCAACTCTCATCGCTTAAATTCCCCATACCTGAATACAAAATAAACAGTAAACAACGATTACCTTTTACATACCATATATAAAACGGAGTTTTCATCCTTTCTAGAAACTCACTTCCTGAACTTTTGAGCGCAAATGTAATGTATTAAAAATGTATATCATATTCACAGCGGTTAATACCATTAATATATCGCGGGCGCAATACAAAACAAAACACGAGAATTTTAAAATGTTTTGATTTGCAAATAAATAAATAATATTTGATGTCATAAAAAATTTTAAATTTAACTCAACACAAACTGGTAAGTTCATGACATGTATAATTTACTTATATGTTGTTATATTGCAATTCTGTACCCTACTCCTTTGAAAATTGTTTGCAATTGCATATGATGTGAACATGTGGTCATGTATTATAGTTGTGTCATGGATTTAATAATACCCCAATGGCTTCGAAATAGACAATGGATGGAAAAAGTCATGAATATTGAACTTATTTACCCTTTAAACATTTGATCGTCATGCGCATACAGTGTATTGTTTGTTTCCAGAACCCCCTCAAGCAGACTTCAACTTTTTTTGTTAAATTGTATATTTTGCTTCATACACTGCATGTGTGTGTGTTTGTGGGAACACTCATGTTTGGATGCTTGGCGTAGGTTAATGGTAATTTCATTGGAGTCATCAGGGATATAGTTGTATATTCCTGAAATTACCCTCTAAACACCTAAAACAGCATTCCCTAAAATTTTAATTGTTTTCTTACATTGCCCTATATCGCTCAAACTCGTATTGCTTAAATTGCAGATTTTGCTTAAATCACCTAAATTTGCTTAAACTTGCATTATCTCGTTATCGCCCCAGAGTAGGGCCTACTGTTGCCATTGCTTTTTAGTCCCCAATACTTCAGTGAGTCATGCTTTGGAAATGACAATATTTTTTTATTACCCAACCCTTGAGTTGTTTTGTTTTTCATTTACCCAACCTTTTACTTACTCAAAATTTAGTTTACCCAAC
>CACRXK020004224.1:0-32649 GCA_902702795.2 Paramuricea clavata
AAAAGCGTACCTCATTTAATACCTCTCATTGGAGAGCTGTACCTCATCGAAAATCATCGGACAGTATCTGACGACACCGTCCCGTACACATTCCGACAATCAATTTGCCAGTTTTTATTCCGCAATCCCTGAAAAGAATGAACACGGAGATGTGTTTCTCAGCTTACGTATATATGAAAAGTGTTCATCCCACAATCATAAGACAATCAAACAGCATTCAAATCAGACCAACACACCACGCGCGATTCGCTCGGCTACCATGTACTTACAAACTAAACGCATGCTTTGAGGGAAATTAGTGATTAAATGACCCCGCAAACCTCGGGAGGTTTAGTAAAAGTAAACCTTCCTCGGTTTGCGGGGACATTTAATCACTAATTTCCCTCAAAGCATGCGATTACTTATAATAATTAAAAACCCAACATATTCTTCAACCCAACAACTTTTGTTTTGCGAAATTGAGAGCAATTTCAAATCTGTACAGTTTACACCCTGTATAGTACAGAGTATATATGTTTTAATTAAAATTAATATATCAACATTTCATTCCGTAATGCGGATGCAATTAATTTTTGAGTGTTGACACTAGCACCAGGATAAATTAAATGAGAAAAACTGTTTAGATATTAGATTGATCATATGGAAATACTAGGATGTCATTAGATCATGATCGGATATATTCTTGGGGGACAGCTAGGTTGTTTAATTAAAAAATTATTTCAAAAACTTTCATCATGACCTGTAATGGCGTCAACCGCAGTCGAGCCATATGCATCGTAAAGGCCCTAGGGAGTTACAGAATGATTACAGAAACAACATCCTCCATGAGTAATTAGAGCATTTCACGTATACTGCACATATGTTACTTAATTAGTCTTAGTAATGTCATTGTCATCTATAATTTACCGAGTTTGACTAATGGTCGCGGGTCGCGTGTCGCGGGTAAAAAGTCGCGTGTCGTGGGTAGAATGTCGCGGGTCGCGGGTAAAATGTCGCGGGTAAAAAGTCGCGGGTCGTAAAAAGCTCCAAACCGTGTATTTTATTGAGTCGCGGGTTGAATAAAGTGTGAAAAAATCACGTTATCATTTAGTAAACAACTATATAGGATTGCTTCAATACGAAATATTGCCCAAGAGCATTTTGTCATGATTTAATGAGTTTGACTAATGGTCGCGTGTCGCGGGTAGAATGTCGCGGGTAAAATGTCGCCGGTAAAAAGTCGCGGGTCGTACAAAATCTCCAAACCGTGTATTTTATTGAGTCGTGGGTTGAATAAAGTGTGTAAAAATCACGTTATCATTTAGTAAACAACTATATAGGATTGCTTCAACACGAAATATTGCCCAAGAGCCTTTTGTCATGATTTAATGGTTCTATATAAACGTGCCAGAAGCCTAAAACTTGAAAGAATAATTTCAATATGTTAAACCAACAATTATACCATGACAAAAATCCTCTAATCAAAAAAATATGTTCTGAATGAAACAAACAAGACTTTGGTAGAAATAAATTCAGTTTACCACTACTATTACAATCAGTTTTATACCAATTTAAAAACAACCATATAGTATCACAAATAATAGATATATCCATGCTAGGACATTATACTGAAAGTACATTATGATTCACCAACAACCCGGATATTTAAATCGCTGTTCTCTAGCACTTATTTCTGGAAAGTACTGATCGATGCGCAGAGCAGTTGATGACAACGCGCACTGAGCCACTGAATAGCGGATTTTTACGCCTGATATGGTAGAAATTGGGTGGTAATATGTATTACTAAAATCAGGACTATAAACATAGGAATGTGTAACAGAATCCTTTTGCACTACCGTCTATCAACGTGCTTTACAATAATGTTATATGGTTCTTGTCTATATTTATCTAGAAACTCGCAATATTGCAGCCATAACATCTTCGTTAAAAACCGTTAAATAACTAAATGTTAATGTGATTTTTACACACTTTATTCAACCCGCGACTCAATAAAATACACGGTTTAGAGCTTTTTTACGACCCGCGACTTTTTACCCGCGACCCGCGACTTTTTACCCGCGACACGCGACCCGCGACCATTAGTCAAACTCTAATTTACCTGATGTATCGTGCACAGGTTCCTCGTGGTTGTCATCATCCAATTCCAATTCTCCGTCAAGGAATTCTACAAGGTTCATTGCAATATATATTTTAATAATTTTATCTTCATAGCCATAGCCATAGGTCCAGTTTCTACTTTTGTGTGAAAGTAGATAACTATAAGTAAACGTATAACAACCTTGCGCTCACGCATGGACACTGAATTATTTGAATACGTTGAAATTTAGTTAATTATATGGTTAGTTAACAGCATCTACAGTTTATTTCAATTCCGCGATTTAAAAGATAGACAGACGGACATATATAGTTTATTTTTTTACTCTTTAAAACGTTTAATTTAGGTTTACGACAGATTTTAAAAGTTGCATGAAGAAATTTTTAAACATGCATGACTAATGGTCTAAAAATGTTCAATTCGAGACACTTTATAATAGAAAGCTTTATAATATGATAACAATAACAAGGTCAAGGAATTCTTGCTCTTTTACATGACAAGTGACAACCATATTGAAAATTATAGATACATTAGTTGCTTACCATCTGAGAAACTGGGGACAAAATTTTGATGCTTGTCGTCATTTTGATCTCCTGTAACATCTAAATGCGATTCATGTTATTATAAACTATATTGAAGTATTTTTTATATATTCGAAGAAATGAACTAATAGTAATAAGTCCAAGAATGTCAATGAAATTACCCGATTCAAAATTTTCTCTAATTTCGCGACTGAACAACTCATTATAGGACACTGAAAATCCCTCAAATGAAACAAAACAATGATTCCTGCAAAAAGAAAATAGGTCATATAACTTGTGTTTAATATTGCTGAGATCCATGCATGCAGGCAATAAATGTCATTTCTTTGACCGCAAGTTGAACAAACTTCGAGAGTGGTCATCAGACGTCACACAAAGAAATTAAACTGAATTTACTATGTCTATATATTTAATATCTATATTTTAATTACTTACATCAGTAAGGGACGGTAGCCATCTGTATAATCTTTTCTCCATGTAGACAACATTGGTCACTTCAATAAGATCATCAGCAGCGGCTATAGCCTCAAAATAGTAGGAAGCGTTTCCTTTGCCTTCAGCTATCATTGAGCGACCATACGAGACTTTGCAGTCCTTACATCGAAGTACCAGTTTCGCGCACTGTTTAGGGCCAGTGATTGTATACAAAGTACAGCTGCTCCGAGGATTTGGAGCTGACAAAATGGATCCACATCTCAAGCAGTCCTCCACTGGAGGCACGATGAAACCACCAAAATTTAATTTCTCTCTTTTGCTGAGGGTACATAAGGCTTCCTCAAAAACAGCAGAATAATTTCCCAAGAAAGGGCTTTCAGGCGCAAATTCTTCCAGAAAACAAACAATATCGTCAACCAATGTCACTGAAAACCGGCAGGGGCATAAGTGATCGATTATTGTAAAAATAATGTTGCAGCGACTATTTTTGTATCTCGCGAAGGTTTTGGGTACATGTCTGATTGCTAACATAATCCACATAATTGCGTCGAATCCGAACATAAACGCGAGCAAGCCAACTACATCGAAGTTTACATGTTTCTTTAAACTTCTCAGACTATCCGTAACCTGCTCTAATACCAGTTGACCTTTTAAGGTATTTATATGGTTTAAAAGCTCTTTTCTCTCTTGGATTTTTCGCAAAATGGCTTCAGCAGAAAAGTCGACTTTTGCCGTTTTCGAAGCCATGCTTTACAGTGCCTGTTTATTTTGTTTCGCGTGCAGACCACATCACCAGAAATTTGGGACAAGATGGCGATGGACATGCGCACTTTGCCTTAATATGGCGACCGAAAATTACTATAAACAGTATAGGAGTTGACAAAAATATAAAATTTTAACCTACTTTGTTTAAATATTTCATTACTGTGGACTTCGATAATAACAACGACATGAACAAGCAACATTTCTACATAAAGTTTGTTAGCATATGTTTACGTCTAGGTGGTTCCCGAGATACACGTACTTCCACTGGCAATTCCATCGAGTTGATAGTGTAATTTTATAGTAAATCGCTTATACACCAGATAGATATCCGTCGAATAATGTAGTATCCTTTCGGGCGATTCAAGCTGTGGACTTCGCGATGTAATTGTCGATGTTCAAACAGTTAATTTATCCAAAAACAATGCTAGTTAATCCACGACAAACCGGTTCCAAAATCGTTTAAAAGTTGGCCTTTTTTACGGTTCTTGTATGTCGCCATTAGGCCATCTTAATATCCAAAAACGACAAGTTTTAATACAAATTTGAGCTGTTTCGAACAGCCATGTTTCTTGTTTATTTTGCAAGACTAGATCCAGGCTCTCACACGTAAAAACACAGGGATATTTTAGGATTTTTTAGGATATTTGCCATATTTTTAGTCTTGATAAAAATTTGCGGGGTTAAAGGTCAAAATACCGGAAGTGCTCAGCAAAAACTGCAAAATATAGTTTAAAATCACAATTTTTGGCTGAATAATACTTGAATTGGAGATTTAAAGTAAAATGCGAAGTCGTTTTACTTATGTTAGGCAATGTTAGGCATATAAAACGGACTTAGCCGCTGACTACAAAAGCGGGAGCAAAATGTCCCATATTTCTGGTAATGAATTTCTGGCATGTAGATCTCCCGTGGCTACTCGCAACTACGCGTAGTTTCACCGCCAGCATCCTTAGTATATTTGACATATCTGGCGTGTATATTAATTGCGTCAATTAACACTGTAGTTACTTGTTATATGAATATAATGCAGTATAAACTATACAACTGCGCGTTTTCAACACAATAATTATAAATGCGTGTAACACGTTGTCTGGTACTTATCAGACCCTTATATGACATGTCGGTACGTGGAACACTATACCATGCAGGCTACTACGCAACTACGCGTAGTGACACAGTAGTAGCGAAAAAATGGTTCATAAAATTCGCCGCTCATGGTACAAAGAGTGAAAGGGATCTCCTGGCACACCCAGTACGAATGGGCGGTCTTGGCCTTATAAATCCTAGACAGGATGCAGCACTGCAGTACGAAATGTCGATAAAGACCACAGAGCCACTGGTAGATAAAATTATCGCACAAGCCTACGAAATTCCAGATGACTCTGTTATTCACACACTGCAGCACAATGAAAAGAACGAAGTACTTCAGGCTAAACTGGATGGTATTAAGAACTCTCTACCCCCGAAAACACGGCGTGCTATGGAACTAGCAACTGAAAAGGTGCATCCAACTGGCTCACAGTTATCCCCATTAAAGAAATGGACTACAATCTGAACAAGGGTGAGTTTCGAGACGCAGTAAAGCTGAGATATGAGTGGAAAATTGCTGATAAGTCATCAGTATGCGTGTGTGGCGATACTTTCAATATTGATCACGAATGATCTGCAAGCGAGGTGGGTTCATCATACAGCGCCACAACGAGCTCCGAGATCTTGAGGCTGATATGCTTAACATCGTCTGCAATGATGTCGAGGTTGAACCCGTTCTTCAAGAGTTAACTGGCGAGGTTTACCAAGTGGAGAAAATACAGCATCCGACGCTCGCTTAGATATCCACGCTCGAGGGTTTTGGGAGAAAGAAAGGTCCGCGTTCTTTGACGTTAGGATTTGTCACCCCAAAGCGGAATCCTACAAAGACCTGAGCCATCAACAGATATACAGGCAACATGAAAACGAGAAGAAGAGGATGTATACCCAAAGAGTGATGGAGATAGAACACGGAACGTTTACACCATTAGTATTTACAACGACTGGAGGCATGAGTGAAGAGTGCAAGAGGTATCATAGCAGATTGGCCAAGCTCATAGCAGCAAAGAAAGGCGAAGACTACTCTACGACCATGTCCTGGATACGAGCCAAGGTCTCCTTTGCTATCTTGCGGTCAGCTCTACTTTGTCTCAGAGGGACTAGAGCACCCAGGAGGATAACAACGAACGTTCAAGAAACGGACTTCGAAGTAGACAATTCTCGTGCCAAAATTTAGGCTTAGACTTTTACCATAAATTCTTACTATAACATATACTATAACATACTACAACAATTTAGACTGACTTCCTTGTATATACTAGTAATTAGTTATTAATGTAGAAGGATTATTTTATAAATACATTTTTTATTTTATAATTATTATTATTATTATTATTATTATTATTATTATTATTATTATTATTATTATTATTATTATTATTATTATTATTATTATTATTAATATTATTATTATTATTATTATTATTAATATTATTATTAATATTATTATTATTATTATTATTATTATTATTATTATTATTATTATTATTATTATTATTATTATTATTATTATTATTATCATTATTATTATTATTATTATTATTATTAACGACGGATAACTCTGCAGATACCCCTGAAAATGACAATTCTATTAACGACATTGATATGACTAATGACGAAAGTTTTCCCGAACTGAAACAAAGCATAAATTTACCTAAAAATGACTCTGGGTGGCAAACGGCTAATGATTATTTTAAATGTGCGCTCCAGTTAAATGATCCAATCCGAATGCAAGACGTAAAGACAAAAATCAAGCTTTTAAACGACGTTATATATAACTACTTTTGAGAATTTATCTATTCGGGCAAAATTGTCTTGTCTTTTGTGCAACGACGGTCTGGTGATTAGACGAATATATTGATCCATAAAGCGGAAGAGAAATATTATTTGAACAAGTTCAACTTTTACAGGTTCAATCATGAACTGTAAATCTGTAATGGAAACGTTTCACTATGTTTGTGTATATTTATTAATACCATGGATCGCATAGCTGGATTCAAGCGTGTTGCGTCAGATTAACCTTTATTAAAGGTCAAGTGCTCTAACTTAACCGGATTTGGTTCTGATTTTTACTCGCATACCACAGACGTAAATCGCCAACAACGAAGGAACAATTGCTATGGCTACTAATAAAATGTCCCTACTGTATTCATGCCTATATTCATCAGTTTACCTAGCATAATGTAGGCTATACAACTATTAAACTATATAAGTATATAGTATATAGCTATACATATTGCGAAGGTGCGGTGTCATAAGTGTGGGTAGAACAATACAATCGGATCAGTAATGTTTATCTCATTTGATAGCATAACCATTGATTGCGTAAATACAGTTCTCTGAAAGTAGATACTACATTATAATTGACATTGACGTAACCGTACAAATACTGCGCAATGGCCTAATGTGACTAATTTTGGACTTTTAGATAGACAAAAAAGTGCCCGATTTTTTTACAATCATTACGTATCGTACGTCACAAAAATCAAGACATATTTTAAACAGAACTAAATAGTTGCTAATCCAGGGTTAACATGGTTGTCAACGTCGTTGTTATGGTCAATATTTGCCTGTTGTTCAACATTAGTTAACAAACCTCCTACATACATATATACTGTTAATTTAAGATGACCAAGTCAGATCATCAGAAAGCTTATCAAGAATACTTGCAGGAAAAAAGTTTAAGAACAGTTGTAATATATTTTGTCATAACAAATAAATATTTTTTATTAAATATGCCGTCGTTATATACGTTGCTATGTGTTGACAGTCATTAGCGACGCTTGGGTGCATGCATATATTGCAAAAACCTTGACGACGCCGCAGTTCAAATACATGGCTACTCCTTGATACGTCGTGATAGAAAATCTAAGACTGGACGAGGTATGTGTGTGCTTATATAAGTCACAGATCCCCTTAAAATTCTAACTTGAGACCTCACAAAGTGTTCCGAGGATTCTCTTGTTTGGTTGTCTGTGTGGTTTACCACCCACCATCCAGCGACAACAACACACTAATCGAACACCTTACCATAAAGCTTGGTTACTTTGCGCAGAGGTTTCAGGAATTTCAAAAGAAGAATCAGCCATCTTATTTTTGAATGACCAAAACCGGTTTAACTGATGAGAATATAATTTGCTTTTTTTTCCACGGCGCTAAGCTGTGGCGGTTCCATGATTTCTTTCATTCGCTGCTCGGCATCATACATGGCATTTAGAAACGGTGATTGTCGATACGACTGTTTTTGTATAAACTTTGCAATCTCACCGCGAAGTATATTCGTTTTAAAGCGATCTTGGTCACAGGTTGTTGGATCCAACACCAAATACCTGTGAGGTCGGCTCGCAGCATCTGCATAACTCCTCGTAAATTCTTGTATTTTCCCGTGATTTACTTGTCTGGCAAGCTTAGAAATTTGTTGTTTATCTTTGGGTACCTAGAACAACACGATATAATGGGCATTAAGGCTGATATTTCTCATTTATTTGCCCTATGAAATATATTTTGGACAATATAGATAATAGACAAATTTCAATGATAACTTCCTTTCGTAAAAAGATCAGCTATACGTTTCTCCTTGCTAGATTGTGCCATGAGCTCGTTCAATACGATCAAATTCCGCTGAGATGCGTCCAAGTAATCTGCGTTGTCGATATCGTTGGGAATACCTTGATTAAACTCAATTGCAGGCATCATCCCCATCATATCAAAATAGGACGGATACCATTGACCATAATACCAAATGATAAGTTGGGGAGCAGGGGTTATAGTCGTTTGAGCATTCTCCAGGAGAGATTTCACCTATACGGTTTTGTCGCTTTGTGTACAACCCGCAACGATGCACGTGAAAGGATGCTGCATGACTGTAACTCCGTTCACCGTAAGAGTTTGTTGCTCAAGATTACGAATTCCATATGCATGGACAACCTTCTTGTGGCGAAGGAGATTACTCGCGTTTGCGAACGTTTTACCGCAGATGTCGCATTCATAAGACATGTTTACTTCGCAAGAGTCAGAGTAAAATGATTTAAAGCAAGGGTGAAAAGATATATTTATCCCGTTGGTTATCTTCACGACTATGAAAACTGTGGTGAAGACTATTGTCATGACTAGTAAGACCATTGTTATGACTATGAAAACTATAGAAAAGACTATTAAGACTATAGTCATGACTATTAAGTCTATAGTCATGACCATTAAGACTATGGTGAAGACTATTAAGACTATATCATGACTATTAAGACTGGGTAGTCTTAATAGTCATGATATAATGCATCCAAAATGCATCCAAAAGCGCCAATATGCGATACGCGGTGGGCAGCGGTTTTCGTTTCAAAAGTATTCAAAATATGCAAGTTACATGAAGTATACCGAGCGAAACTTTCAAAATGGCGGGCGAACAGAGTGGAAAGATTAGGACTATAAAATCGACTATTGACGTAGTTTTACAAGAAGTTGTTTGCCACAATGCTGGAAATGATGCGAGGAAAATAAGGGATGCCTTGTGCACAGTGGCCGTAGAATTGGAGCTGGACTCCGACTGAAAGTCGTTCTGCCGATCTCTCAGTTGGCATATTAATAAAATGGCATGCTGCGGAAATTTTGGCTAGCTCGGCAATGCCCTGCATTGTTTCGGCATGAATCGAGATTATGGCTGTCAGCAATAGGTCGTCGACTCAGCGGAAAGCGGAGTAGTAGACATCCATTTCATTGTGAAATATATCGAGATATAAAGATATTCCCTTAGAGCTATTTTCCATGCAGGGATAGGAGATTGGTGAAAACCACTCCTGAGTATTGTGAGCCTTTTTGCTTTCCTTGGGAAAAACAAAAATAATTATTTATAAACAGTAAGATTTCTCTTACTTTTATACAGCAATGCTCTAAAATCAGTAAAATGTAAATACAGCAAGTAAAATATTGTTGCATTTTAGAGCATTGTCCTTTTAACCAAGATATGATCACCACCATCTACATATAACTACAGTATATTTTTTCTTTCACCCATCTCAATACACCCTTTAGGTAATTAAATCACAAATACCCCTTTGGTCTATATATAAGGCACACTCATAAAAAAATAAATTCATGAACAAAAGGTTTCCTGGACAAGGAAGGAGTTGTGACATAAATATCAAAAGAGTGCATTCCAAGGAAGACAAATTTTCAAGGAATATGTTGATTTATTTCACTATAAAACAGCATTCTACAATATTAAATGAACTAGGAAATGTTTCTTTTTCTCACCTGCAATATTGATTTCATTTCTCATGACAAAAACATTTGCCAGAAATGATTTATAGCATACCACCTGCTGACAGCCATAATCATGTCACATGTTGCAACAGTGCTAAGACACTGAATATCATGACAACAACATGGCTGGGAATATGTTTGAATCTATTCATTTCTAAAAACTATACCCTTATTACACACATTGGACACAGTTTCTTGTTTGAATGATTTTATTCATTGTTAGTGGGATATAGATAAATATGTAGACCACTGTTTGTTTATGATGCTCCTCTTGCTTGATCGCAGTGGGAATCGAACCCACGACTGTTGGTTTTCTTACCGACTTGATACCCAGTTGGTAGAGCATTGGACTAGCAAACCAAAGGCCGCGGGTTCAATTCCCACCGCCGTCAAGCAAACTCTTCTGCTTGCCCGGTGTTAACACACTCAAAGTAACATCAGTACCAGTGTATGCGACACCTTATAATAATACAAAGTTCTATCTATCAGGATACTAGCATGTGTATATTTTATTTCTATTAATATTTTTCACACTGAGAACAACAAAATGCTGACATTGCATTATTTGATGATTGTAGTTTGATATCTGAACAGCCAAATCATTCTTGCATTCCCGGGTATATTCCTGCAAAAACATGCAATAATTATAAACAATAATTTTACATATTCTACAATAAATATAAACCCAATGCCCGACTCCATCATTCCGTCTCCCTGTCAGGCGCATAAATCACCATAAATTTGTTGTCCTGGTGCACAAACCCTAAGAATTCAGGGATCTCTCAGAAAACCTCATCCCAATAGCATGCTGTTTAGAGTTATTTCCTATATTAGACAACCCTTTGGATAAATTTTTATTCTAAATTTTAGTAATACACCCTTTCAATAATTACGTCATTTGGCCTGGGAGCCTTGCACTCATAAATTGAGATCCAGGGCTCCAAGAGCAAAATGTATGTGTGACGTAAATATCGAAAAGGGTGTATTTACAGGTTACCCTTAAGAATTTGGTTAAAATTCAGGCAATCTCTGAGAAAACCTCATCCCCAATAGCATGCTGTTCAGAATTATTTCCTATTTTAGACAACCCTTCGGATAAATTTTTATAAAAAAATTTGATAATACATCCTTTCAATAATTACATCATTTGATCTGGGAGCCTTGCATTCATGAATTGTGAGCTGGGACTCCAAGAGCAAAAAGTATGTGTGACGTAATAATCGAAAGGGTGTATTTACAGGTTACCCTGAAGAATTTTGTTAAAATTGAGGCAATTCCTCAGAAAACGTCATCTCCAATACCATGCTGCTCAGAATTATTTCCTATTTTAGACAACCCTTCGGATGAATTTTATCCAAAATTTTAATAATACACCCTTTCAGTAATTATGTCATTTGGCCTGGGAGCCTTGCACTCATGAATCATGATCTGGGGCTCCAAGAGCAAAAAGTATGTGTTACGTAATCATCGAAAGAGTGTATTTACAGGTTACCCTGACAAATTTCGTTAAAATTCAGGCGACCCCTCAGAAAACCTCATCCATAGGGGGGTGTGTATATAAAATGAATGGTCCATTAGACCATTAGGTGAAACACAAATTTACTGTCTTTACTTGTCAAGGTGATAATGCTGGGTATTAATATCAAAATTGCTATTGAAAGATTATTCATGCAATAAACAATAAACATAAATAAATACATTCAACGAAGGGATCTTTGACTCACTGTCCAAGTGGTTAAGTAAACATTAACCTAGCAGCTGAGCCGATCGATCATGTTGAAAAAATATGTATAAATACTATGATTTGACTATACCCAGAGGCATCGATTTGTTAAAATTTTGTACTAAATAAACTACCAAAACAATTAAAAAGCTCATCTTACCCTTTTATCCAATCTTTTTAACTTCTTAGCCGTTGCTCTACCCTGCTTCGTCTTGTTATCTATGGCTATAGAGCTTAACCTTTGCTGTCGCATACGCTCCCGACAGTGAAGCGCTTGTATCGTGTTGCTCTTTTCCACGGCATTTTTACAATTTCGTTGCACAATTATCAAAAAACAAAAAACATACGATTGTAAATGGACACTTTATCTTTCAAATCACACAATAACGAAAACAATCAGAGCATATACAAAAAAGATATAACTAGCCGAAATTTGTGTTTTTTAGCGACTTCTTCTGAAACTTCATAACTAGCGCGAATGCCCGGAAGAAGAACCAGCAAACTAGAATAATAATAAAGTGACCATGGCAATAATTGGGATCAAAATAATCCACAGAATCTCCTCTTTCACACTAGTATATACCTATATATTCTTATACATCCTACAAAGTACGGAAGCAAGAGAAAAGACGCGATTTTCAAAATTAGAATTAGTTACCAGTCTTACATTTTTTCCGGTCGGTAATTAGAAAAATAGTGGACACTTCTAATTGGCGCTTTTGGATGCATTTTTGACAGGCGTGCTATAATCATGACTATTAAGACTATAGTCATGACTATGAAGACTATAGTCATGACTATTTATAATATGGTGAAGACAATAGTCATGACCATTAAGACTATAGTCATTGACTACTACGATTATAGTCATGACTATTAAGACTATAGTTATGATTATTAAGACTATAGTCATAACTATAGTCTTAATGATCATGACCATAGTCTTCACCATAGTCTTAATAATCATTACTTTAGTCTTAATAGTCATGACTATAGTCTTATTAGTCATGACTATAGACTTAATAGTCTTTTCTATAGTCTTCATAGTCTTGAATATGGTCTTACTAGTCATGAAATAGTCTTCACCACAGTTTTCATAGTCGTGACAATAACCAACGGGATAAACATACCTTTTCACCCTTGCTTTAAATCATTTTACTGTGACTCTTGAGTAGTAAACATGTTTTATGAATGCGACATCTGCGGTAAAACGTTTGCAAACTCGAGTAATCGCCTTCGCCACAAGAAGGTTGTCCATGCATATGGAATTCGTAATCTTGGGCAACAAATTCTTACGGTGAACGGAGTTACAGTCATGCAGTATCCTTTCACGTGTATCGTTGCGGGATGTACACAAAGCGGCAAAACCGTATAGGTGAAATCTCTCTTGGAAAATGCTCAAACGTCTATAAATCGTGCTCCTCAACGTATTATTTGGTGTGATGGTCAATGGCAACCGTCCTATTTTGATGTGATGAGGATGATGCCTGGAATCGAGTTTAATCAAGGCTTTCCCAACGATATCGACAACGCAGATCACTTGGACGTATCTCCCCGGAATTTGATCGTATTGGACGATCTCATGGCACAATCTTGCAAGGAGAAACGTATAGCTGATCTTATTAATCAAGGAAGTCATCATCGAAATTTGTCTGTCATCTATATTGTCCAAAATATATTTCATCAGGGCAAAGAAATGAGAAATATCAGCCTTAATGCGCAATAAATCGCGTTGTTAAAATCACCAAGAGATAAGCAAGAAATTTCTATGCTTGCCAGACAAGTAAATTCCGGAAAAGTACAAGAATTTATGAAAATGTTATGAAAATGTTATGAGTTATGAAAATGCTACGAGCCGACCTCACGGGTATTTGATGTTGGTTTTAAAGCCAACAACGAGTGACCAAGATCGACTTAAGACGAATATACTTCCCGGTGAGATTGCAAAGTTTATACAAAACAGTCGTATCGAGAACCACCGCTTCTAAATGCCATATATGATGCCGAGCAGCGAATGAAAAAATCATCGAAGGGCCACAGCTTAGCGCCGTGGAAAAAAGCAAATTATATTCTGATCAGCTAAGCCGGTTTTTGACATTCAAAAATAAGATGGCTAATGCTTCTCCTGGAATTCCTGAAACCTCTGCTCAAAGTATCCCATAAGCGCCTGCAGAGATGCCACAACCCAATGAATTTGTTGAGATAGCCCCACCAGTGCCTGCTATTCCTAAACCTAATTTCCTTACGCCACCACCAACAGAAGAGGAACGACCAAGACTCAAGCGCAACTTTTTCCACAATTGGGTCGACCCAGCAGATTGGACCGATCGAACGTGACCTAGCACGAATGACTTCGGAAACGAGAGAGGATTACGAACGTTTTGTTTTGAGCGACAGACCAAAATATATTCCAATGAAACCGGAGAAAGCAGCAAAGTTATCCCCAGAAGATAGCAAGAATATGAGAACACTTTAAAAATAACCAAAACACCTAGACGTTACGCTCTTAGAAGTACACAGTACTAAATTTTGTAAAATATTTTGAAGAAATAAATGTATTTTAAAACTGAAATCTTGTGTAAACATTGGCCTGCACAGCCCGCTCTTTCCGCCCGCGCGATTTGTCTAACCCGCCCGCCTGATTAGTGTACATATATGTTGTACGTTAATATATGCATGCACCCAAGCGTCGCTAAAGACTGTCAACACATAGTAACGTATATAACGACCGTATATTTGATAAAAAAATATTTATTTTCTATGGCAAAATATATTACAACTGTTCTAAAAGGTTTTTTTCCTTCAAGTATACTTGATAAGCTTTCTTATGATCTGACTCGGTCACCTTAACAGTATATAGGTATGTAGGAGGTTTGTTAAATAATGTTGAACAACATGCAAATATAGAGCATAAAAACGACGTTGACAACCATGTTAACCCGGGATTATTATTTTTCTCCCCTGTTAGAACCAAAATGGCCCGGTTTTAAATAGTCAAAATGACACTATGGGGCCAAATTGGCCCTTCTAAAATTACTGCGTGCGAGCTGAAATGATCCGTTATGTTACATTCTCATTTTTTTTTTCCTTGTTGTGGTTTAGCTGAGCACAAATTACGGATACGTTTGTGATATGATATGCCGACAAGATATTCTTGGTGAGCTGGTGGGAAAAGGTAAAATGAAATTCGAAAAGAAAAAAAGATCTATGTAATAATTACGTTTTTCTGAAGGTGATCTCTTAGTGTAATGATATCTTAGGTATTTTGTTTAATTTTTACAATCCTAACTGTCATTCTAATCTTTACCCTAACCCTAAGACCTAAGTCTATAACTCAAATTTACTTAATCCAGCCCAATCGTAATGTAACCTTGATTTTACCCCAAATCTAACTCCATTCCTACAGTAAAATGCTATTGTCCATCCTTTAACAATCTCGGACATTTCCATTTCACATTATAATTTCCAAGCGAATACAATAATATATAACTTATGAAAATGAATAAATTTCGACTTAAGAAATATATATATATATATATATATATATATATATATATATATATATATATATATGTAAATACGACATTGTACAGACATGGACGCCGGAGGGGGGGGGGGCATCGCATCCCCTGCGCTTTCCTTGGCGGGCAATTGGGTAAAGGTTCCATTGATTTTAGGGAAATATTTGAAATATTCTCAAATTATTTCAGAAAATTTTAGATGTTCGCCAAAGAGTGCTAACGGCGAATCAAGAAACGGTTCTTTAGGGGAAATTGTGCATCACTTGTGTGCACGCAGGCGTCAACTTATGACTACGAAATCGTAAATTTTGGTGGTTTAAACAATCCGTACTAGTACAATTCTAGAAAATATTGTCGACGGGATTTTTTTTAAGAGTACTGTTTATTAGTCTAAATCATTATACTCACATTATTTCTGCACAATAACATTACCAAATATATAGTAACGTAAATCTGTCCACCAAAGTGTTATTTACTCTATTGTGACGTAATTTTCGGAATATTTACATGGAAAGTCACCTGTTGACCTTCTTTACGCGCATTGTTTGAGAAGAATTATTAGTTTCATGTCTAAATTGATTATCAACGTCTAACGTAAATTAACATTATATTAATATTTTTGCGAAAGATTACAAAATCACTTTACCAAAGCCTGCAGCGCCAAGTTTGGTTGATGCAGGATGGCAAACGATCCAATTGCGCCTTAATACGACAGAATTGGAGGAATACAGTGATCTTTATTATATTTTGGAAGTCAAGGCACAATGGGGCCTTCAAGAGAGGAATAATCACTTTGTTGTGTTTCCTTACACAAGGAAATACCACTATGTAAGTGTATTTTAATTTCTTACTCATCCAGACCTGTAACGTATCCAGAGCGACAATTTAGTCCCGCTTTGGAAATTCAAAATTATTATCATTACATTAATTTCTTTAGAAATTGTCCGTTTTCACAGTCAATAAACACGAAAATATTTGCATAGCGGGACTAAAAATCATCAGGCTGCATGCTACGCCACTGATCCAAACAAAAAGTCATTTGCAACATAATGCATTGTCAGCTCTTCATTCAGTACTTAAAGATAATTGAACTGGATGAGACAAGGTGTGTAAATGAAAGACACGGCAGAGAAATTAAGGAGTAACATGCACACGACCAAGTTATAACCTAAACTAGAAATACATCCATGCAGTAACCCCTCGCCAATATTTTCCAAACATTAATTAAATTAACATGAAGTATTCAGAAATGACCAACACTGAACGCAGGTTCGCGCTCAAGTGTTGCCATGACAACACGATATTCTTAAATTTTAAATTTTTTTATATTTTTTGTACAAAACTGCAACATAGTTGAATGATTTGTACTTTTAACTATACAACAATACATTTCCGAAATATATACTGTAGGTATATTATTTTGCATTTTGTGAGCTTTGATTTAATGTAAAATTTAACTTGAAACACTTCGTAAAATGTTTTGAAATGTTCATTCAACTTAATTTCATTTTGCCGATAAACTGTTTTTACATAATAAAACATAATAAGTTTAATACAAATAAAACAAATTGTTAGGTAATTTAAGTTCAGTTTTCAAATCAATTTGTTCGCCTTTACATTTTAATATTTTTTCTCAAATTAAACGGTAATTTATGAGTTTCGTTGAAAAGGAAAACAGTTCATGTTTTTAGGCAAAAAGTTAAAGCAACAAAATTCGTAAACATTGAATATTCAAAGCAAACTTGCGGTATATTTCACGATTTCCAATGGTAAATCAATTCTTCTCATTTCTTCAAACAAAGCTGCTTCAAGCTTGTTGTATGTTAAACGATTTTCGAAATATATGTCTTTTAAAATTGAAAACTTGCTTATCCCACTCCTAGATGCCATCAGCCATATTGTTATCAGTGAGGATGACCACCCACTCAAGATTGTAGATCGTTGGTCACGCCCGCGATCATTGATGAACTTTAGACTTCGCTAAAGCTTTCGTTTCTCCTGGTGTAAATAGCCGGCGAAATTAGTACCCTCGCCGTCGGCTCGGGGATGACATATTCGTAAAGTCATTGAATTTGTTTTCTGTATACATGGTCGATTGCCAAAAAATAAATAAGGCTTATGATCAATTTAAACACTTGACAATCTATGATTTTCCACTTGTCCTGACGACGGACAAACTCCCTTCCCATGTATGTACAATATCTGCATTGATTCTAACAATATAATATTAATTGATAATACATTTTACCCACTAGACCAACGAAACAACATATGCCGTTAAAGATCTTGAACCGAATACTGGTTATAAATTCCGAGTGATCGCAATAAAATTGGATAAATCGTCACCATATAGCAACTGGAGTACCGTTTTTAATACTAAAGGTAAGTGCAAAACTGACACTCTTTTAAAGCCAGGATTATCCAGTGGAAATTAGAAATAAAAAAACACGGAAGAAAAATAGAAAAAGGGCACAGTATAAATTAAATACAGTGTTTATCAAAAAGTATTTGTACGCTAAGCAATCGGTTTATCATGCACATCCATCATCAGGGGCGGATCGCCCGGTGTGCCCCCAGTTTTGTAAAAAAAATCGGCCCCTAGTTTTATACTTAAATAGATTTTAGTTCAACGGGGAAGAAGCTTATCCTTGAACGCTCGCTGGCAGGAAACCATGGCAATAACGATTACATAATTATATGAATATGTATAACGCCAGTCGATCGTATTAAATTTGTATTTCAATAATTTAAATGAACTTTTACTGAAAAATATTTAAAAAAAACATGCCAAGGAAAGACTTTTATTGCGGTGAAGCATAAATTGCAAGCTATATAGAGTATGATAATATGAAATATAATATTTGGTAAGGATTATCTTTATATAACAATATAGAAATATAATTTTTCTTTAACTTAATTATACTTCGAGTCACAGAAAGAGAAAATTCGCTGATATTCCGCTTGGTCATGACGTCATCAAGGGGGCCTCTTTTACGTTAAAGCCCGGTAACACCGATGTTGCTTATCCGCCCCTGCCCAGTGTACCAAGAAGAGTTATTGTCACCCACAATGCACTATTTGTTTACACCTTACCTTTGGAAGTGACAAATAGCAACAAGTGACGCTTATAAACATTTCTTCGGTGCAATTTTAGTATAAAGAAGTTAAAATGAGCAAGTATAACCATACACTGTTAATTTCGAGGAGTCAAATTGACTCCAAAAGTGGAGTAAATAAAAAAGGTACAGAACGACTCCTTTTTTGGAGTAAATTTTACTCTTTTATTTACTCCATTTTTTGGAGTACATTTTACTCCATAGGTAGAGTTGTTTTTACTCCTCAAAGAGTAAAAACAACTCTACTTAAGGAGTAAAATTTACACCAAAAATGGAGTAAATAAAAGAGTAAAATTTACTCCAAAAAAGGAGTCGTTCTGTACCTTTTTTATTTACTCCACTTTTGGAGTCATTTCGACTCCTTTGGAGACAAAATCACTTCTATACATCGGAGTAAAGAAAAGTCTTTAACTAACTTTAGAAATCAATAAAGACATTTTTCGAGTCAAAATAATTTATTATCCCTACAAGTAAGGTATATTATAGCAGGAAATACAATTTGCTGTAGCATAATCCCCGAGCCGACGGCGCGAAGCGCCGTGCGAGGGTACTAATTCCCCCTGGCTATTTACACCCGGGGAAACGAAAGCATTAGCGGAGTCTAAAGTTCATCAAATATCGCGGGCGTGGGTGACCAACGATGGGTGGTCATCCTCACTGATCTCAAAAATATGGCGGACTGTTATGAATAGCGGACACTGATTGGTCCAATTTAAATTCTGCATTATAACGACTGGCACGACTGCATCACGACAGCGAAATAGCAAACATTTGTTGATTTGATGATTGATAAATTTCTTGCAAATACATTTCATTTTTACTCGCATTTTTGCAAGATTTTGTAAATTTCAAAAGCTCTCTCAAAATGAAACTGCGAAAGAATCGGCTGAAAGAAGGGAGCCGACGTTAACGAAGGTAAGTTTGTTTTAAATATTGATTTTATAATGACTTTAAAACCCGACGGCCTTTGCGTATATGAAACAACTAAACAAACAGCATATAATTTTAGTGTATCTTTAATATTGATTCCCTTTTTCATTATATTGAATTTCTAAATAAAAAAGAAAGCACTGAGTTATTTGCAAGCGAGAATTTGAAATCATTTTATTGCAAACTCAAAGTTTATCGATAAAGCCATTTTAAAAGGCAGTTTAGTTTTATCATGGATAATAAAATAAATGGATATGAAACTAGCTGACGTGACCTAATGTTTTTACTGGGATTGATGGCGTGGCTGGGTTCCTCAACCTAGTTGAAAACCAAATTCTCAAAAACGGCATGTTTAGCAATAATACAGCTAAACATTTTAGTCAAAGAGCAAATAAATGTAACCACGCCATTCTACGATGAAAACTCTAAGTATTCCCAGTCAATTTTAGCAAATATTTCAAGCACTAAACAGTGAAAAATACATCACAAATTTCGTTAAAATTTGTGACGCCAATTTCGTAGCTAGAAATGTAAAAAAATACAAAACAAAGACGAAAAACATTTACCTTGAATACTTTGTCGTGGCTTAGGCATGTTTTTAAAACAATTAGACCAGTTTACGCTTCAAGATCACCCTTTTAAAGTGGAAAATATAGCAAAACAACAAAAATGCCGAGAACTTTGGTAACATTCGCAATACGCGTGACGTCACGTTTTTCAACAAGGATGCAGTCAATGACGTCAGAAGTTTCCAATCCATTTATTTTATTATCCATGGTTTTATGAAGAACACTAGTGACTTTAAAACGTTTTCCGAAGCGTTTGAGGTTGAATTTTACCTTAAATTGAGGCTTATATTACGTATAATAACACACCTAACATATATTTATGTTGGGAAATTAATAATTTTGTCATTTAAAGTGATATTTTTAGGCGATTTTTCATTTGTAAGAATATTCTTAAAAAATTATCGTGTTACCATGACAACTACTTTAGAACTTCATGTTCGGAAAATACAATGGTTTTGTCAGCAAGGCGAGGGTTTCTGCATGCATGTATTTTCTAGTATAATGATATACTCTTACGCCCTATAATATTTAATGCAGTTCTAAAATGAAATTTTCATTAGGATGATATCATGAACACATGTGGAATACAATTACAAGCCTGTCAGCATGAATTCAACCTGCAGCACTGCAATTCTACCACAGCCCTCTGACCTAAAGAGCCCTTTTGCCAAGAGGTAACCACAAGTTGCTGTATATATACCATGGTGGTGTCATTGGTAGTGTATTAAATAAACTGCCCAGGATGACACTACTATTATGTACATGAACTCTTGGTTACAGTAGAGCTTGATTGACTCTCAGGGCGATGGACTCTTAAGGCTTGAGGATCCTTGACGGTTAAAAAGCTGACCAGAATCACAGGGCAGCAGGTTCCATTCCCAGCACAGTATTATATAGTTATCGTTCAAAAAATTTACATTTACAGAAAAGCTTTAACCCATTAAGTGGCAGCACTCTCTCCTTAATGAGCAGAAATTGTCTGACCACATTAGACAGAAAAAGTAAAAAAGTAAAGGAAATTGCCACTTAAAGGGTTAATATTCTGTTCAATGTAGAATATTTACAAGTAAAATATACTGCATGTATTAAATGTATGTAGTGTCACTGCTCAATCAAACATGTCAAGCAAGTCCATTAGTAAAAATTTAGTACAAAACAAGCTGTATACCACAAGTCGGCAACTCCATCCCTTGCATGGTTTGGTAATTCACAAAAATGCTCTCCAGCAAAAGAATAACATTTTCCAAATAGACCATGAAGTTCTTAGAATGCCATTAATGATTACATATAATACCACTTGTTTAGACAACTTGCCTTCTCCTGGGAAGCTTTTGTTTGGATCCATATATTAATGACAATCCCTAGTAAGAAAAAAAATATATAAGGTTGATATATAACAGCAGCAAATTATTGATTGATGTTTGTGATGTTACTCTGCATGAGTGTGCATCCACACCGGGCAAGCTGAAAAGTTAGTTTGGCCATGGTGGGAATCATACCTGCGGCCTTTGGGATACTAGTCCAATGTTCTGTCAACTGAGCTACATGGTCAAGTCTGTTCGAGTTGATGATATTTCGCAACTAGTTCCAACGAGTCTAGTTCCCTCGATATCAGTGTACAGGGGTATTCAACATTACAATTATTTTGTGTGTGTTGGTGTCATGTACTCAGGTGAATATATGATGTTTGTTACTCTTACTGAGTGTGCATCCACACTGGGCAAGCTGAAAAGTTAGCTTGGCCACGGTCACAGGTTCGATTCCCACTGTGGCCAAGCTAACTTTAATTTCAGCTTGCCCGGTGTGGATGCACACTCACAGTAAGGCCCCGTTTACATGAGACCGGGACGAAGTCAAACCGGAATGAAAATGTCAACATGTTTACATGAGACCGGTACGAGGATCACAAAATCTTCAATTTATTCCCCTTGCCAGGCAATTTTCTTTTTCAGGTCGCTTTTGCTAGCATGTGTTGTTCCAATGTCAAGATTACAGCCGAGACCAGTCTGAAATGTATTTGTGTTTACATTCATCCCGGTCTGAATTCATGCCGGTCTGAAGTCAGTCGGTTCCGTCCAGAAGGCGGAATGACTTGAGACCGGTCTGAGTTATTTTTGTCCCGGTCTCATGTAAACATCTATAGATTATAGATAATACTATGACCGAAACGAGATGGTCCCGGTTTGACTTCGTTCCGGTCTCATGTAAACGAGGCCTAACGTCACAAACATCATATATTCACCTGAGTACATAACATCAACACACACAAAATGGGTCATTCCAGAAAACATCCATACCACCCCCACAGAGGAAATAGGAAGTTAACCCCCCTACCCCCTTCGGTTGTCCTAATACATTTACTATTATCAGAAACAATTTTTTCTCCCCTCCCCCTCCGGACGGCAGAAATTTCCTCCGTGGGGGGAGTATGGATCTTTTCTGGAACGACCCAATAAAAATTATTGATTGATTGACAATACATTTGCTATTTTTGGTTGTTTGCATATACAAAGCAAGAAATACAAAATTTAAATGCTTAAAATTACTCATTTAATGTAAGCATGCAATTGAACTAACATCATCCAAATGAATACAACTTTTCTGGTAAAGGGTGTTTAAAATAGAGGTGCATAATTGACCCAAAATTCATTGTCCCAAAATCTTGCTAATGCCAAGCTAGGATTTTCCATATAAATTATATAAAATCACCAACGATTTGGCACAGTATTACCCCTGGGCCCTGGGTAAAAAGATCTCTGTGATTGTTTTTGTCAGTTTATACATTTCGAGACTGTCTGCAAAAGTATGAGTGATTGATCACTTGTTGGTTCACTTTATTGGGAAATGTGCTTCTACTATATAACTCAGTCTGGGTGATTTGTTTTGGCGAGCCTGCCCATCTAAAGAGGCTCATGTAACCAGACATTCATCCAGGGAAAGCGAGCTATAGGCAGGTTACCTGGGTGGCTTGCCTCTATATAAGCAGCCCCTTACATGTGTTTTAGGCTGACTGATAGCCGATAGGAAGGCTACCATAGCAAGCACATGCCATACACTGGGTAACATTAGATGGGCTATTGCAATGCTGTCAAATGTGACTCATTGCATTTCAAACAGATCACATAGGCTATATATTAAAGTATACATTATTATTTAACACGAAATACAACATACATGTATATTACACAAAATAAAGCCCCGTTTACACGAGCAAATTTGATTTGACAAATTTCATATGTCAGAGATATTTTGCTCGTGTAGATGATAAATTTGTGACAAATGCATTTGAACAACAAATGCTTTCGACGAAATGAAATTTGTCAAATAAAATTTGCTCGTGTAAACGGGGCTAACAACACATATAAGTAGAGACTGTAGATTAGACTTATGGACTTCTGCTAATACAAATTAATCGAATATTTTTAACTGAACGTCTAGATCGGCAAATCGGCGGCGAAGCGACTAAAATACAGGCCTTCGTCTTCGATTTAAAAATATAACTATACAGTATATCAAGTAACTTTCCGCACACAAATAAGTAAATACACAATAAACATACCTTTGAAAACAAATTCCATGTATCTTATTTGGTCTTTGGAACTTTATATGTAGAAAATTTGAATAAATACTTTCCCCGTTGAATGTTGCTCCCAAAGGATTGAACTTGGCGCTTGGTCTTTGTTGGAACCAGATCGAATTACTACAACACGTGATATATTCTAAGCATGCTAATTGGTTAAAACTCTGCAACTTCCACTTGTCGCAAATTATATTCAGCAGCAGAACATTCCACACGTTCAAATTACAGATTTAGGCCAGCAAATAAAAAATATAGATGACTCGCCGACAATTTCTGGCTACATTCGATCGCCGCGTGTGATTGAAGCCGATATACGGTAGAATACATCAATGGCATCAATCTGACTTGGAAACATTCGAGTAACCAAAAACGTAAAATTAAAAAAAAACTTTATATCTCGAACTTCGCGCTTTTCGCATTTGACTGTATTCAATACTTTAATAGATAGAGTATAGTCTCCAGCAGAAAAACTTTTGGATTCTCAGGCACATTAATTATATATTGTAATAATTTACTCCAGATCCAGAACAATTTTACTCTTTTTTGGGAGTTGAAACGACCCCTGGAGTAAAATTAAGGAGTAGAAATTACTCCATAATTTCTACTCCTAAACGCGAGTTTAGTTTACTCCTCCAGCGGAGTAAAATTGACTCCTCATGGAGTAAATTGTGGAATGCGCGCCGAAGTGGAGTAGTTTTAACTCTATTTTGGGAGTAGATTTTACTCCACTATTTTTACTCTCCTGAGTTGAGTAGTTTTAACTCCTATGGTGGAGTTAAAATAACTCCTTGAAATTAACAGTGTAGGATCTTGCAGTAATACATTATGGATTGACACCCGAAACATCTATAATAATTGCGCTTTAAAATATCCGCAATGCATGTTTCCGCGCGCAATGCATTGTGGTTTACAACGACTCTTTAAAGCTTATTAACTTCAACATTAAAATAAGCTGAATTTTTAAAGCTTAACATATTCGAATCCAGTTCCACCATATCCCGGAGATACGATCGCGTTAAATCGGATCGAAGAATGCCACATCCATTTGCTTTGCCATACTCTGTGTAGTCAGAACCCAAGAGTTGTATCTGGCAAATGCGTTTGCCACTACGATTGCTCATTTTCTGCAATAGCTTGTTGGACAACTCTTAGTATCCACAATGATATTGCTACCAAGTCACGAATTAGTTGTTGGAATTAAATTTTAGAAACTTGCAAAAAACTTCCATGTGGTGTAACAAATATTCGCTTGGAATTGAGGACTCGGAAACCCTATCAAAAGTACGAGGAATTGAAATCCAAATTTCACTGGAAACCTGCACTACGTACGTATAAATAATGTGTTTACTAGATATAGAATAGTGTTTCACACAACGGTCCATGGGATCAACTTTTGGATTGGGATATAAGGATCAAGGATAATGAACGGCGGCGTATTGTTAGTATTGGAAATAGAAATAGATATCACGCACCAATTGCACCGCTCGCCTCTTCAAAACGTTGAATTAACATGAAGTATTAGTAATTATAGCCAACACTGGATCCAGGCTGCCGTTTTGCCTTAGCAAAACGATTATATTTAAATTTGTAGAGTTTATTAAAATGTTTTTTTTGTACAAAATGGCAACAGAATTAGCACTTTTGACAATACAACAATCAATTTATTAAATTTATACTGTAGGTATATGTTATTTTGCATTTGGTGGGCTTCAGAAACACTTCGCAAAATGTTTTGAACTTCATTCATAGGAAATTTAATTTCATTTTTCGCCCAAACTGTGTACAGATAATCTCAAACGGACTGCATGAGCAGTGTAGGAATAATGACGATAACAAGAAAGCCGTGTTTGAGAGCTGATACAACTACCTGAAAATAGGAGTTGAACTTCGAAGTTGCGAGGGATGCATGGCATTTGCATGTTGGGAAGTTCCTGGAGAAACATCTATATAGTAAGTTCTGCTTGTATTGTTCGGGGAGTTGTATCTCTCTCATTCCGAATCTTTTTTGTTTTAATATAAAATTGTCCCATTTTTAACCAATCAGAAATGAGTGACTTTTTTTTAAGTATATTAAAAATGGAAATTTAACATTTTATCCTGTAGCTACTTTAGATCTTCAAGATGTACGAAAATTTCCAGGCTGTGCTAAGACCGCGGAACGGTTGTCAAAGTCAATTAAATCTACTCAACCACAATGCAATTTTCCAATTCGTGCGGAAAGTTTAACGTTCACTGGCCCTTTCCTCAAACGAAATCGCATCGTTTCCTAATTTTGTTGTCAGCACCATAACCTGATAAAATCTGCGCTCGGCTATTTTGAGAGTCTGCTAGTAAAGCGAGCTGCGAGTCGTGCGAGTTTTCCGAGTCATGCGAGTTTTGCGAGTCTTATGAATTTTGATAGAATGAAGGTGGTCATCGTGGATCTTCGTAAAAGTTGAGTAAATAATTTTGTAAACGCACCGTATTTCAGGCTGGAATTACACCATACCCGATTGATTTTCATACAAGATTAATTTTCACTCCGAAGTAAAAGACAAGGGTATTTACCCTATGCATGCTGCTTCGCTTTGTTGCCAGCTCTTGTCTCGCTGTCGCCATGGAAACAAGTAATATATTTTTGTCCAGTATCACAGAGTAGATAGATATTCAGAGTTATAACTAGTGTACCCAAAACTGAAAAATTTCTCCTATGGCTATGCCGTATGGCTATGTACTGTATAACTGAAAGTTTCGTTTGTGGAACTAAAAGTCTGATGCGAAGTTTGATTTTATTATTATTTTTTTAATTTTTATTATTATAACATCTTTCTACACGGTATCTAATCAACCATATTCCCCGAGCCGGCGGCGCGAAGCGCCGTGCGAGGGTACTAATTCCCCCCGGCTATTTACACCCGGGGAAACGAAAGCATTAGGGAAGTCTGAAGTTCATCAAATATCGCGGGCGTGGGTCACTGTGCGTGTTTCGGTGGGTGGTCATCCTCACTGATCTCAAAAATATGGCGGACTGTCATGAATAGCGAACACTGATTGGTCAAATTTAAAATTTGTTGTTGTACAACGAATGACGACTTCAACTGACAGATACTTCATGAAAATATTTTGCTTTTTGCACTGCAATATTTTGTACGTTTGCAAAAAACTTTGACAGCTTTCAAAGCAATTTGTTCTATAAAAAGTTTAATAAAACAATTACGGTATCAAATACCAATTGAAAAGATATGGACTACTGTATGGAGCCAAATGAAGAGCGGCAAGGAAACGACAAGAAAGCCGAACGTCTAGCGAAAAGGAGGGAGCTAGCGAAGACGACAACGTTTGCTCGAGGAGACTGCTGAGGAAAGAGAAGCTCGCCTGGGAAAGCGTAGAGAAGCATGGAAAAAAAGACTGCTGAAGCGAAAGGTAAGCAAAGGCTTGTCTTCACAACGCTATGTACCAATGATACTGTAGCTATATATACAAGTTGAAGTATGATATTCGACCCTCTATATTCGACTATTTCTTCACAATTTTCCAATAAAGAGTTTGTCATGACACGCTCAAGTCAGTATAACCAGACTGTATTTTATTTATATCAGTTATCACAGCCACAGGCAATTTTATGCTGTCAAATACCGTCGGTCACTACTCACGATGATTTCATTTAGAAATGCAGTTACCAGGAAAGGAACTGATTCTAAAATATGTAAATTTAAAAGCATTGGCTAACAGAATAAAGCGATGTGAAGACAAGGTACAAACTTTTATAGTTGCTATTTGTTATAAAATCCTATAAATAAACCGATTCAACAATAATATTGCCTCGAATTTGCATATTCTATGCCGCATGTTTATATTTTATTTTTATAGTATAAAAATAAAATTGTAATACTATGAAATAAAATACATTTCTATTTATTGACCAGTACTTATTTAATGTCTTCTTCATCCAGTGTCAGAGTAAATTTCTACTTCTAGCAAGTAAATATTTGACAAGCAGTCTGGAATAAGCACAGGAATAAGCACAATGAGCCATTTTATAGTAGCAATATGAAAAGTTTTTTTCTTTTTCCATGACTTTTAATGCATCAGCCAAATCCAAGTGTGCCCATCCCCCTCGCCCAGCCATTTTCCTGTAAAGCACATCCCGGGGGTTGGGTATTTCCACTCGAACCTTAGCCCCGGCGGGGCATTTGAAATTAATCATTTCGATTCTTGCACTTCACTTGGTGGAATTAATATTAGAATGTTAGGGTTTGTAATCCAAGTGAGAATATATACATGTATATATTTTGTAATCCAAGTGAGAATATTTTGTAATCCAAGTGAGAATATACAAATGTATAGTACATGTATATATTTTGTGTATATATTTTGTAATCCAAATGAGAATAGTTTGTAATCCAAGTGAGAATATACAAATGTATATATTCTCACTTGGATTACAAACCCTAACATTCTAATATTAATTCCACCAAGTGAATGCAAGAATCCAAATTATTGAAGTCCACCTCATCACAACCCGAACACCCGATTACCTAAATATACATGAACTTACAGTTAAAGCTCAACAGCTGGCCTCTGTAGCTCAGTTGGTTAGAGCGCTGCACCGGAATCGCAGGGCCGTAGGTTCAATTCCTACCAGAGGACCTTGTGCTGCATTTTCGCAGTCGTTCCTGGTTAGGTCTTAAAATATATATATTCTCACTTGGATTACAAACCCTAACATTCTAATATTAATTCCAACAAGTGAAGTGCAAGAATCCAAATTATTGAAGTCCACCTTATCACAACCCGCACACCCGATTACCTAAATATACATGAACTTACAGTTAAAGCTCGACAGCTGGTCTCTTGTAGCTCAGTTGGTTAGAGCGCTGCACCGGAATCGCAGGGCCGTAGGTTCAATTCCTACCAGAGGACCTTGTGCTGCATTTTTCGCAGTCGTTCCTTGTTAGGTCTAAAAATGTATATATTCTCACTTGGATTACAAACCCTAACATTCTAATATTAATTCCACCAAGTGAAGTACAAGAATTCAAATTATTGAAGTCCACCTTATCACAACCCGCACACCCGATACCTAAATATACATGAACTTACGGTTAAAGCTCAACAGCTGGCATCTGTAGCTCAGTTGGTTAGACCGCTGCACCGGAATTGCAGGGCCGTAGGTTCAATTCCTACCAGAGGACCTTGTGCTGCATTTTTCGCAGTCGTTCCTTGTTAGGTCTAAAAATGTATATATTCTCACTTGGATTACAAACCCTAACATTCTAATATTAATTCCACCAAGTGAAGTGCAAGAATCCAAATTATGAAAGCCCACCTTATCACAACCCGCACACCCGATTACCTAAATATACATGAACTTACGGTTAAAGCTCAACAGCTGGCCTCTGTAGCTCAGTTGGTTAGAGCGCTGCACCGGAATCGCAGGGCCGTAGGTTCAATTCCTACTAGAGGACCTTGTGCTGCATTTTTCGTAGTCGTTCCTGGTTAGGTCTTAAAATGTATATATTCTCACTTGGATTACAAACCCTAACATTCTAATATTAATTCCACCAAATGAAGTGCAAGAATCCAAATTATTGAAGTCCACCTTATCACAACCCGCACACCCGATTACCTAAATATACATGAACTTACTGTTAAAGCTCAACAGCTGGCCTCTGTAGCTCAGTTGGTTAGAGCGCTGCACCGGAATCGCAGGGCCGTAGGTTCAATTCCTACCAGAGGACCTTGTGCTGCATTTTTCGCAGTCGTTCCTGGTTAGGTCTTAAAATGTATATAATTCTCACTTGGATTACAAACCCTAACATTCTAATATTAATTCCACCAAGTGAAGTGCAAGAATCCAAATCATTGAAGTCCACCTTATCACAACCCGCACACCCGATTACCCACATATACATGAACTTACGGTTACAGCTCAACAGCTGGCCTCAGTGTAGCTCAGTTGGTTAGAGTGCTGCACCGGAATCGCAGGGCCGTAGGTTCAATTCCTACCAGAGGACCTTGTGCTGCATTTTTCGTAGTCGTTCCTGGTTAGCTAGTCTTAAAATGTATAATATACTCACTTGGATTACAAACCCTAACATTCTAATATTAATTCCACCAAGTGAAGTGCAAGAATCCTAATCATTGAAGGTTTTAAAACAGCACACTTTATATAATCATAAACCTTCTTCCAATTATTTATACAATTATAGTGTTCTAGTTTACATGTATTTATAAGAAAAATGCAGTGGGAAAAGCAATGAAATGTTTTATATTCAATATTGCATGGTTCTGGAAATATCAACATAATAAATTCGCGACACATTTTGAAATTATCAATAGCCTATATATAACAATAAATTCGCAACTTCACATAAAACCACAACTCACAAGCATTAGACAAGAGTTTTTGACATTGTTATTAATCTGACTCATGTAGTCAGCTTCCGAAAATGGAAGTTGTCCTGCGGGTCGCTATATGTGAAAGTATCTGATAGCTATACATATTAGTATATTTTTCTAACATTTAGGGATCGCAGTAATTGGCGCATGCTGTTACGATTGCCCTGCCAGTTTTTGTGTTAACGTTATTTGAATTTGGCAAAGTTAATAAATTAATTAATGTATCGCACTAAAAGGGAGACTGGTCGCGCCGGGTTGGGAGATTTTCACAAAATATTGGATTAGTGTCAAATAAAGATTAGATTAGGGTTAGATTAAGATTAGGGCTCAACATGTGTCGCGAATTTATCTTATAAAATAACATGTATATAACGCGTGCTCTGATTGGTCGAAACCCGTGTTTGGATCAAGCCATCCAAACACGGAAATTTAAAGTGAAAGTTTTTTAAAGTGAAATTTTAACACGGAAAGTTGTTATTTTATAAAACAATTACTTTATGGTTTCCGTGTTTGGATGGCCTGATCCAAACACGCGGGAATGTTGTTCGAGTTAAGAAAAGCGCGCAAAATCACTCGCCTTCGGCTCGTGTTTCGTGCGCTTTTCTTAACTCTCGCAACATTCCCGCGTGTTTGGATCAGGCCATCCAAATTCCAAACACGGAAACCATAAAGTAATTGTATAATTATAATGATAAATTCGGACGTGTTTAACAATTTACTCATATAGTAAATTCAAAGGTGGAGCTGATCATGCTGAGAAATATACTCGTTACTTCATTACTGACTCAACTTCGTTATAGCTAGTGACGAGTTGTAAAAAGTTGTAAAAATTATATCAATCATCATGTTTTCGTTTTACTTTTATTTTAAGTTTGTTTGACACAAAAATCCTAGATGCACACGCATCTAGGATTTTTGTGCTAGTATTGCTAGTATTCCAAAGGTCGTAGGTTCGATTCCCACCGTGGCCAGGCATATTAGTTTCAAGCCTGCCCGGTGTGGATACACACTCAGAGTAACATCACACAAGCAAGTCGTATTAATATTGCAAACTCAAAAAATACAAAATTTATGGTTTTTTGTTTTCCATGGATGGGAAAGGATAGAAAACACAAAAGTCCTAATTATAGGCCTACTGAACAAGGATCAGTTACTGGCATGCAAGTGACGGCACAATTTGAAAAATTTTAAAGTAATTTATAACAACTTTATTCAGGCTATACAAGATTTAAAAAATCTTAATATACCGGTAACTATTAATAATACTAAATATAAAACTATAGTGTCGGAAGAAGGCTTGTGTCAGGCTCTGTATGTAATTATACATATTACAGAACATGATCGCAGGTTATTTCAGACCATACCCAATTCCCGGCCTAAACTGTGACTGAGTACTCATCCCAATGTTTTATTTTGCATGGTTCAAATTTACAACCGAAATACGGTTGTATTGGCATATGGACTTCAGTTAACTAAGATTTGTATCAGGCCTATTTATCTATTTATAGACCTGCTCACAGGTTATATAGCTAGACTATAGTGGCAAGTTGTAGCTACATTAGATTATTAGAAGATTATAATTTTTTCGTTTTGTTATAATTTCTTTTTTAAATCTTGCTATGGCGGTCTATGGACAGGAAAGCTGCATGATTGGATAGAAAACACAAATACAAAGCTTCACTAAGATCGACCTGTTTTCCACTTCAAGCGTATCGTACCGTAACGTAGCGAGAACGTTTTTAAATTTAAAAATTTCGTGTATGTTGATTGGTTAGTACTTCCGTAGTACGCCAAAAAGTTGACTTGCGACGAACTTTTTATTTTGATACGCGAATACACCCGGAAGTACGTGGATTTGTAAACCTCTTTTCAATCTGCGCATGCTCACAGATACGTTACGGTACGATACGGGCGAAGTGGAAAACCGCCTTAAGGCATCAACTCAATCAAGAAGTGGATTCAACAAGGTGTTCCTTCACATTTATGGGGAGGAGGACTCAACTCCATGATGATAAATCATTGGACAGAGAAACTTTAATGTAGTATAATCGATTGATAATAATTGAAGCCAAATAACCAATTGAATAAATATACTGATTATAAATAATCGATTGTCATTTGGTTACAGACAAGCGTGTTTTCTATGACAACTTTTCATATGGCAAATTTTATTTGTCACTCAATGTCTGTGTGTATGTACAGAAAACGTTCTATGACAAGTTTTTGGTTTAATTACTGGCTGCTACTATGATAACTGCAACCTACCCTGGTTCCAGAGGTTCTTTGTGAGGTGAAAGAAACGAGAGGCGAGAAGGAAGAGCCTCTAGTCACATCCGATCGGTTGCAAATCCCACTTCCACACTTGATTAGGTTCAGAATTTGAATCTTGCATGTGATTGGCCATTTGTAAAAATATGTCAAACTGGTTTGGGAAATAAACATAAAACATTACTTTAAATTAAGCTAATTGTAACTATAAATTTCCCAAACCGGTTTGACATATTTTTACAAATGGCCAATCACATGCAAGATTCAAATTCTGAACCTATTCAAGTGTGGAAGTGGGATTTGCAACTGTTGTAACCAGAGGCTCTTCCTTCTCTTTAACATACAAGCTGGGGGCCCCCCTTGTGCCCCCCCCCCCCCCACA
>CACRXK020004225.1:0-15917 GCA_902702795.2 Paramuricea clavata
TTGCAACATAAAATTGGGGTCTCAAAGAATGAATTACCCAGGGGACACGCGCAGGTGCAGTACAGACTCTGGAGACTGTAAAAGTGTAAGTAGAACCCTAAAATCCACCTTTCGCTCAGTTCTTTCTGTTGGCCAAGCGAAACGCTAGATCCGTTACTGAACTTGTGGATAACTTGGTTTCTAACTCATTCCATAGCATCATTGAAATCTTTGTAAGTGAATGTAAAGACATTTCTAAAACGTAGCCAAAATGGTCAAACACGATACCATGGTTTGCTCAGAAAACGGCCATTCACTCTAACGTGCGCATGCTATCCGGGCTATGTTAGACAATTAGCTATTGCTGGACATGCTAAACTAAACGTTGTCAGTAGTGATAAAATGGCTATTCAACCCGGATTTTGAGGGTGCGTAAAGGTGCTGAGGGTGCGCTAATTAATATTTATACAAATGAGGGTGAGTGAGATAATTAATATTCATTATTATGAGAGGGAGTGAGGGTGCGTTCAATAAATATTCAGTAAATATGAGTAAACACTAATTTCTATACAAGTGAGGGTGCGCACGCATGACGTCATAATCATTTACAAGGCGAGCCTGGTCAAGAAAATCATTAAGCTGAGGTCAGCTTTTTTATCTCCATTTCATTCGCTTTTTAATTAGCGTACCACGAAATTCGTTTTAATTCTTTTAATGAATTTAGTGGCTCTTAAAGGGGTCGTTATGAATAATAAATTTACAAGAATAAATAGAAATGGAGAAATATTTTAAACACAACTTAGCAGTTGCTAAACCCAAGTTAACATGGTTGTCAACGCCGTTCTTATGCATGGTTAATATTTGCATATTACAGAGTCATTAAATGTGATTAACCCGGCCACCCATGTGGATACATTTATATACTAGTATACGTTGTGGGTTTTGCGAGATATATATATATACATATATACGTATTGAAATTTTGTCTTTTGTGGATATCGAAAACGTATAACGCCAAAGTCATTAACGTCGTTAAAGGATTACAAACTAAAATTTAATTTCTTATGTGTTAATTATTTATTACGCAGGCGTAGACCTTAAAATCGGGCGCGTGGCTTTGCAATCATAAAATTGCACAAGAATTTGGATTTAAAACACATTTATTACTTCAAAAAGTTTTACAAGGTTTAGTACGGTCTATGTCTAAGAGTGTATCGCTTAGGTGTCTTTTCTAGAGCGATGGATTCTAATTCCTTAGGTCTTTGATTCGAATCCAGCTCGCAATATTTAAAATGCAGACATTCTTTTTGGCGGGTGGGAAAATTTCTATGTAGCCCGGAGCCTAGCTCGAAATATCAAACCTTGCTCGGAGCGCAGTCTAAATAGCTCGGTACCAAGCTCGATATACTTGGAGCCACACTTAATATCTCGGAACAGAGCTCTGAATAGCTTCTGAGCCACTTTAAATAACTCGCAGCCACTCGAATATTTCGGAGCCGAGCTCTCAATAGTTCGGAGCCATTCGAAATAGCTCGGAGACGAGCCATCGATAGCTCGAAGCCACACTAAATGGCTCGGAGCCGAGCTCCATTCAATCTTAGGATTCAATAATTCAATCTAGGATTCAATGATTCAATCTAGGACTCAATGATTCAATTTTTGGATTTAATAATTCAATCTTAGGATTCAATGATTCACTCTTAGGATGCAATTATTCAATCTTAGGATTTCATGATTCAATCTTAGGATTTAATGATTCAATCTTCGGATTCAATAATTCAATCTTAGGATTCAGTTACTCAATTCAGGATTCAATGATTCAATCTCAGGATTCAATTAGTTAATCTTAGGATTTCATGATTCAATCTTAGGATTTAATTATTCAATCTTAGGATTCAATAATTCAATCTTAGGATTCAGTGATTCAATCTAGGATTCAATGATTAAATTTTAGGATTCAATAATTCAATCTAGAATTTAATGATTCAATCTAGGATCCAATGATTCAATCTAGGATTCAATGATTCAATTTTAGGATTCAATTATTCAATCTTAGGATTCATTGATTCAATCTCAGGATTCAATTAGTCAATCTTAGGATTTCATGATTCAATCTTAGGATATTTAATTATTGAATGTTAGGATTCAATCTTAGGATTCAGTGATTCAATCCAGGATTCAATGATTCAATTTTAGGATTAAATTATTCAATCGACGATTCAAAGATTCAAACTTAGGATTCAATGATTCAATCTTAGGATTCAATAATTCAAACTTAGGATTCAGTGATTCAATCCAGGATTCAATGATTCAATTTTAGGATTCAATTATTCAATCTAGGATTCAAAGATTCAAACTTAGGATTCAATTATTCAATCTTATGATTGAATGATACAATCTAGCATTCAATGATTCAATCTTAGGGTTAATCATTCAATCTGAGAATTCAATGATTCAACTATTTCGAATGGCTCAGAGCTATTTAGAGATCGGCTCCGACCTATTCGAGTGACTCCGAGTTATATAAAATGACTCGTAGCCATTCAGAGCTCTGTTCCAAGATATTTAATGTGGCTCCAAGTTTATGAAGCTTGGTTTCGAAATATTTAGAGTGTTTCCGAGCTATTATGAGCTCGGCTCCGAGCTATTTGGAGCGGTTCCGAGCCTGTAGAACTCGGCTGCGCGCTATTTAGACTGGGCTCCGAGCAAGGCTTGATATTTCATGCTAGGCTCCGAATTACATAGAAATTTTCCTCACCCCCTCCACCAAAAAGAATGCCTGCATTTTAAATCTTGCGAGCAGGGTTCGAACGAACGACCTAAGAAACTACAATCCTCCGCTACATAAGACATCTAAACGATACGCTCTTAGAAATAGACCGTACTAAATCTTGTAAAATGTTTTGAAGTAATAACTGTGTTTTAAATCTAAATTCTTGTGCAAGTTTATGGTCGCAAAGCCACGCGCCCGCTTTTAAGGTCTACCCCTGCGTAATAAATAATCAACACCTAAGAAATTAAATTTCAGCTTGTAATGGCGTTATACGTTTTCGATAACCACAAACGACAAAATTTCTGTATATATGTGTATGTATCTTGCAAAACCCACAACGAATACTAGCCATAACGAAAATATGTTCCCCTGTATTTCGCTTGGTCATGGCGAAATAACAAATTGTATCCGCATGGGGTAGGCGGGTTAATCACGTTTAATGACTCTGCAATATGCAAATATTAACCATAACAACGGCGTTGACAACCATGTTAACTTGGGTTTAGCAACTGCTAAATCGTGTTTAAAATATGTCTCTGTAATATTCTTGGAAATTTATTATTCATAACGACCCCTTTAAGAGCCACTAAATTCATTAAAAAAATTAAAACGAATTTCGTGTGATGCTAGTTAAAAAGTGCATGAAATTGTGATAAAAATGCCGACCTCAGTTTAATAACTTTCTTGCCCAGGCTCGCCCTTTATATCATTATGACGTCATGCGTACGGACCCTCACTTGTATAGAAATTAGTGCTTACTTTCATTTACTGAATATTTATTGAACGAACCCTCACTCACTCTCATAATACTAATACTGAATATTAATTATCTCACTCACTTTCATTTGTATGAATATCAATTAGGGCACCATATAATTACCTCACTCACTCTCATTTGTATGAATATTAATTAGCGCACCCTCATTAGTATGAATATTAATTAGCGTATCCTCAGCACCCTTACGCACCTTCAAAAATCCAGGTCAAGCAGCCGCTATATTACAACGGTTGTCTAAACAGCTGTTTTCATATAGGCAATCATCACTTTTCGCTGGTTATTATAGTATGACAACCGCCGACGAGAAGCAATGGGTCGCCCGACAATCTTCAAATAGGCCATATAAATAGAAATTCGAGTATATTGCCATAATTTTTGGAGCATAAACGTTAAACGCGGGTTATAGCAACAATTATTGGTAAATGTTGGGTCTAGTCATTGTTTTAATTAAATTGGAGTCGTTTGGTCGTTTGTAATGACCAGTTTACCGCTCTTTTAGCAAACCACGATAAAGATTATAGTTGGTTAACCATCGTATTCGGATTAATTATAAGTTTCAAAAGCAAATTTGAGGCTCACACACAGCAAAAAATCATTTTCTTTGAAGAAAAGAATTCTTAATTTAAGAAAATATTTTTAAAAATGAGAATAAGGAAAACGACTCTTATGTAGGCTATGTATAATTATTAAGATTGTATGGAAATCTTGTCTTCTATTTATTTTCGTATGAATTTAATACAGTTTCGAGTAAATGAGTAAAACAGAGCTTTCACCTTCAGAGCAATTTTGATGAACTCTGTTAGAAAAAATGTTTCTTACTCCGAAATATTTGATTTGCAAGACATTTTTTCTTGAAATAAGACAGATTTTCTTAATATATATATCTTAAATTACATCTGTTTTCTTAAAAAAAAAGTCTTTTTACGATTTCTTCATCTTCATATAATATCATCTCCTAAGATAATAAGATTTCTAAGCAATAGTTTCTTAAAACAACAAATCAAATTCTTAAAAAAAATAATGGTTGATAAGAAATGATTTCTTAAATTTTCTTGAAGGAAAATTTAAAAATTGTTAAAACTTAACGACAAGGATTAGGAATGACATTCTATTCTGGTGTTTAATTTAAATGCATATATAACATCTTTTGCATAATGCTTGCATTTTTTTATTCCAAAGGAAATATTTTTGGGCGAAATCGTTTCTTAAAATAAGATAATATATGTTTCTTCAACATTCTTTTATATAACAAGATGTCAAATGTCATCCTGTTTGCATATTCTATATGTGTTTAGTATATTCATTTTAACTGTATAACACTTATCTCTATAGAATAATCTGTATCTCTAAAGAAACTGTAGAGACAGGTGAGGACTATGAAATAGGATACTATTTCAGTTGGCTCAATACAGTTTTTTTAAAAACGGAAAATTTGTGATTTAGATGCCTATTTTTGGACAAGTATTGCGTGTTCAAAAACAAAAATCATCTTCCTTATGTAGAACATCCACTAAAGAGTGTAATTTTGCAACAAAAGTTACGAAACTGTCGTTGCTATGGCAGCAATGACGTTTCAACATGGGGGATATTTTGGCTTTAAAGTAATTTAATTCGAAAACGACATCGGTGACCCCCAAATTTTATTTTTTTTAAATAGTTTGTCTTAGTATATATTGAAATACGTTGGCAATTTTTAAAAAAATTGCGTGGGGCCGAAATTTTTTAAATTACGTAAAGCTGATTATTCATGATAATTTGTTGTCACCACATAAATTTTTAAATTTGCAAAAATAATTGACTATATTAAGAGAAATCATTTATACAATTCGGGGATCACGGATGTCGTTTACGATTTAAATTACTTTAAAACCAAATATCTGCCATCTTGAAAGTTATTGTTGCCATAGCAACGGCAGTTGCGTAACTTTTCTGCGAAAATTCAAACTCTTTAAAGGAGATCTACAGTCCGATCTGCGCATGTGCACAAATGAGCCCACTTTTTATGATACAAACAGTTTAACTATGTTTTGAGTTCTTGAAAAGCCTGATTGTTGTTTCTTGATCATTTATTATACTCTAGAAGCTTGAAAATATAAATAGTTGTCGAATAAAGCTCAATATTTTGGACACAAAAATGTAAACAAAGGCTTTGTTTACATACGGACTGTAGATCACCTTTAAATTCAACTTTTATACTGTAGTTTGAAAATTATATTCTTCAGTTAATTCCTATATATATATATATATATATATATATATATATATATATATATATATATATATATATATATATATATATATATATATATATATATATATATACCGGGTGTCCCCAAAAAAGTACTCCTGTTTGATTTATAATAACTTCTAAACAAGTAAATCTATCAAACAGAAATAACTTGCATTACATATAGGAAGGACTAACTTAGATTTTGATATATTACAGTTGTATTTTACTTAAAAATTCACCAAGATTCACCTAATTTTTTATTTTAGCCTAATTTTTTATGTTTTTCATGGGTTAAAAACAGAGTTGATTATTTCTCGGTTAGAGCAGGATGAATAATATTCTTATTATGAAGGAAATAATATTGCTTTTTGCAAATATACATCACAGTACCGACACTACTATTTTGTTACGTTTTGTTCCAAAAATGTTGGATGTCTCTGGGGAGTTGCTTGTTATGACTTATGGAGTTGTATGGTTTGATTGTGTTTCATTCTTAGTTTATTCTGAACTTAACAAGATAAACAAGATTAAGAAAAGGCAAAAGTGTTTGAGTTTTCTTAACAAGATTTCAGAACTTTGAAGAAGAGCTTCACAATTCTATTGTGACAGCATGCCCTAATTCAGAACTACGAACGCGGATATTCATGACGATCCTTCGCGATGCAGTGGTCTCATGAAATAAGGAAACGTATTCGTGCTAGGAACACATGCACACGGATTTCGGACAAATAAATCTTGCTTGTATTTTGTAGATAATAATACTTTGTTTCATAATAAACAATTTGTCAAATGTCATTTATTTACTGGTAATAGTGCATGTTTCAGTCGGGCAAATGTTGATTAATATTTGATACGCCGTTTTTTGCATATTTCAGACACATCCAGAAATATGCTCCCGATTTTAAACATTAATATCTCCGTGAATTTTTAAGTGAAATACAACTGTAATATATCAAAATGCAAGTTAATCCTTCCTCCATTTGATGCAAGTTATTTCTCTTTAAAAGCTTTACCTGTTTAGAAGTTATTACGAATCAAACCGGAGTACTTTTTTTTGGGACACCCGGTATATATATATATATATATATATATATATATATATATATATATATATATATATATATATATATATATATATATATATATATATATATATATATATATATATATATATATATATATAAAATATATATATATATATATATATATATATATATATATATATATATATATTATTATTATTTATATATATATATATATATATATATATATATATATATATATATATATATATATATATATATATATATATATATATATATATATATATATATATATATATATATATATATATATATATATATATATATATATATATATATATAGAGGATATTTCACGGTGGCATTTTTATTATATGGATAAAAGTTGAAGCAAAAATAACAAAACGTATGACTTTATTAGTTTATTCAAGTTTTGTTTTTTTTGTTTTGTAGCTCACCGTACGGCAACAATGTTTATGTCTCTCCGCTTGCTAATCGAGGCTAAATAGTCGCTGAAGATCGCCAAATAGGACTAATTAGTCTTCCTTTTTGTGTTTTCATTTTCTTCAGAAAACCTTGCCAAGTCAGGGTCGAAAACATCAACAAAATGTCGAGAAGTTGTCATATTGTATATTCAAAACAGAAACGGCAAAATGGCGGGAATTAGCGTGGGTCCCGCGCGAGACGTTCCCGCGTAAGATATGATTTCATATTTCACTATAGTGAAATACGGAAAATATCAGTGGCGTATTTTACGGTATTTTACTTATATCCATATAATAAATATATAGATATATATATATATATATATATATATATACATATATACAGCTAATTCAAAAAAAGGTTGTCCTTTGCAAACCTTAAACTCTAAACCTTAAACCTTAAATTCTAAGCGCGCAAAGCATAATGGGAGCACTGATTTCAAGCTTAGTAGTTGAATATTTCAGCTGTTTGTGAGTGAAATGTTTTCGCAGGGAGATATTTACCATGTCTCTAAGTCTCTTTACTATGTCTCTCATATGGGCTTTCTAAACTGTTTAAATCGTACTCCCATAATGCTTTGCGCACTTAGAGTTTAATGTTTAAGGTTTTAGAGTTTAAGGTTTTCAAAGGACAACCTTTATTGAATTAGGTATATATATATATATATATATATATATATATATATATATATATATATATATATATATATATATATATATATATATATATACCGGGTGGCGCAAAAAAAAGTTAACCTGTTTGATTTGCTTTAACTCAAAAGCTAAAAGAGCTATTACACGTGAACTACGTGTATTGCATTCAGTATTGTCAGGGACGCCGGCACGATCATAAGGCAAAGGGGGGCGGACCCACAGCAAGGGCACTTCTCTAAAGCAAAACTTCAAAATCTTCCGAAATATTTTTTTTTATCAAAAAATATCGGCGACCTCCCCCCCCCGTCCCCAAAAGAATTTCGGTCAGTGTACCATTTTAGGGGTCAAAATTTTTTTCCGGACATACCATAAGTGAAATATAAACTGTAAATTGTCTGAATCTCATCATTTTCGGACAAAAACCATTGTTCTAAATGTTATTTATCACGTATTTTTTTTAAAACTAAAAGGGCACTTTTGCCCCCCCTGCCCCCCCTAGCAAAAGGCAGGGGGGGGGGCAGCCGCCCCCCCTGCCCCCCAGTTTCGGCGTCCCTGAGTATTGTTTAACTTAAATTTTTATATACGCCCTGTGCATTTTCGTGCAATATTGACCGAAAGAGCTGCGTTTAAACTTGAGTAACCATTTTTGAAAGTGTCGAGAATTAGCCAAAAACGGCCTGTTAGATATTTAATACAGCAATAACTTCTGCGTAGACGAGCTATAGTCAAAAAGTAAAAGTTCGTTGTCAGAGACCTGCCCAATGCCGGCGGTATAACCTCACGAGCATTATTTACCCTTGCATATTCTAAACATATCGAAACTCTTTGGTCCTTCGTTAAACGAGGCGTACTTATAAAAAAACACTTGACGTTTCTTTCTTGGAACAATAGAATTTGATCCCCAGGGTCATTGAATATTTAGAATAAATCTTTTCATCAAAATCGCTTCATAATTTAATTGTCATGCATCCCAAAGACCTTAAAAAAAATAAAAGAGCACATCCATCCAATAAACATTTTGAATTTAAACTTCACTTCATTGAAACAAATATTTACGATAAAATGGTAACGGTTATCAAATTAGTTTAACAGGCCGTTTTTAGCTAATTCTCGACACTTCCCAAAATGTTTATTCAACTTTTAAACGCAGCTCGCTGGGTGGATATTGTACGAAATTGCACAAGACGTATATCAAAATTTAAGTTAGACAACACTGAATGCAATGCACGTATCTTAGGTGTAATGGCTCTTTTAGTTTTTAAGTTATAGTAAATCAAACAGGTTAACTTTCTTTTGCGCCACCAGGTATATATATATATATGTATATATATATATATATATATATATATATATATATATATATATATATATATATATATATATATATATATATATATATATATATATATATATATATAAATATATATAATTAGGTTTCGTTGTTTACAAAAACATTTGGCAGAGTGCTCAATGGATATCCAGAGCATAATTAAATAAGTGCAACGACTCAACAAATTCCACTAGGCATCTTTATTACTGTGGCACTCATCAGATAAATTAGATAAAATATATATATATATATATATATATATATATATATATATATATATATATATATATGATAATAAACAATTTGTCAAGTGTCATTTATTTACTGGTAATAGTGCATGTTTCAGTCGGGTAAATCTTGATTAATATTTGATACGCCGTTTTTTGCATATTTCAGACACATCCAGAAACATGCTCCCGATTTTAAAGATTAATATCTCCGTGAATTTTTAAGTGAAATACAACTGTAATATATCAAAATCTAAGTTAGTCCTTCCTCTATTTAATGCAAGTAATTTCTCTAAAAAAGCTTTACTTGTTTAGAAGTTATTTCGAATCAAACAGGAGTACTTTTTTTTGGGACACCTGGTATATGTATATATATTTATAAAATAACTTTTTAATAACGCCTGCGCTGATTGGTTGAAAAGCAAAAAATCCCGTGTAGAAATAACGCTATAGAACACGGGAATTTTCCACGAACTCCAAAACAACACACTAAAACAAACGTTCTCGCCTGAACTGATCCATTAAAAATCTTCGTCAACCTGAAATTTTGCTAAACAAACCAACGGAGAACACTTACGAAACGTTTTTTCGCCTTAAATTTTCTTTAAATCAACTTTTTCAGCCTGTTTTTTCCCATAATTTTGCAGTCGGCAAAACTGAAAGTTGATGGCGGTATTGTTGCTGGGCAACTTTGTCTTGTTATTGTTTAATGAGAATATACTTTTTAATCGCGTTAAAAATATTGTTTTTCTTTTATTATCACAAGATTATTTAATGAAGGAAATAGAAAACATTTTTTCCTGTGTTTCTATAGAGTGATAGAAACACTTTTATATAATAACTACAGTGAAACACGCAATTTGATTGGTCAACAGCCGTGCAGGATCAGACAATCCTGCACGGGAAATTCTGAACAGAAATTCTTGGACATAATTTTACAAATATACTCGCATTGTAAAGTTTCATTGTACGATACCTTTTGACTTTGAAGTAAGTTTCCAATTATTGAGACGTTGGTTTAGTTGTATGAATAAATTTCTGATCGATACATTGCTATTCAGCAAGTAGCAAACCATGCATGTATTAAGTACAACATCTCTCGCTTCAAAGTTGATCAAACGCTTCGCAATCTTCACATATTCAGGTCGAGAATCTTCAAAACTGCTTTGGCTCTCTGTTTAGCGGGTTTTCCATTTCAAATTTCGTATATTTTATCGAAAAAGTCCCTGTATTTTCGCGAATTTGCGATCAAATTCTGTTCACGTATGTTGTTTTCAATAGCATGGAGTAGCGATTCTCTGATTGGTTAATTCACGAATGTTGTGAGAACTGCACATTTCATCAGTAATTTTAATCACGTTAAGCGTCGTTTCACTGTAGTAATTTTATAAAACAATTACCAAATGGTTTCCTGTGCAGGATAGCATGATCCATGCACTTGGGATGTTGCTCGACTTTCGGAAACGGTAAAAATACACTCGCCTACGGCTCATGTATTTTGACGCTTTCCGAAAGTCTCGCAACATCCCGCGTGCATGGATCACGCAATCCTGCACGGAAAACCATTCGGTATTCCTTTAGTGCTAGTTTGGGGTTCCCACTGATTATTTCTCGTCCTCCCAAACTAACACGCGTGTTTCTATAACTCTATAGAAACACGAAAATTTGTTTCTATTTTTGAAATAGCTCACTGCAGTTGTGTAGTCGAAAATGACGTCAAAACTTTCGTCTGCATGTGACGTCAGAGTATATATAGATTCAAGAGAAATAAATACTTTAAATTTGTTACTCATCAAATTACAGCATGTTTAAGCCATTTTCAATCGCAAACATATTTCAACTTTATGTTGTGAAAAAACTGTTCAAAAAAATTTAACGGATGCCCATTATCATTAAAAGTCTATTTAACGTTGCAAAATGCATTCCGGATAAATATCACAGTAGTTAATTGTGCGTCAGCCATAAAACTTTCCCTTTTACACGGTCAAACGATGTCACTTGAAGTATATGACTGCGTGGTCTGATCGGAAAATTTTGATCAAATAGGGGAGAGCCATTTGGACCAATATGACACAGTGCATCGAAAGCTCCCCAATATACTTAGCGCGTATCCTAAATTCTGACCATACCTCACAGTATCTGTTCACTTATCGCACATGTTCTTGCAGGAAATTTTTTCGTCCACAGAGCAGCCGCAGACGCCAGTACAGAACAACTTTGCTTTTTTGCTGCTACAGCGTATAAATGTCGTGCAGTCACTTTTACAAGAGCAGGATATAATTTCCTTGCATGCGTTTGGAATGGGTTCCTTTGCATAAGGAGGGGACGAGTTTACTGCCACCTTCGCTTTCTCTCTCCCATCCCATTCCGTCCGGGTTTGGCAGGATAGGTTACTGGCATGGAGCTTGTTTCCACACGAGTGATTGATAGTGCACGCGCTTGATATGCAATTCCAGCGCTTCAGGTTTTTCTCTCTTCAAAAAGAGAATAACTCGCGCATCATTCACTGATTCCATGTCCCGCAGTTGTAAATCGCGCAGATGAACTTTTTGGCATCCCTGACCTTGTTTACCGATACTTCTCCTTCACCTAGCGACGCTAGAAGGTGATGTTTGTCTTGAAACGTCTTCCACGATAACAATTTGGAGTGGTTGGAGATATATGACGTTGTGTTGCAACCAGTCAGCGCATGGAAAGGGAGGAGCGCTGATAGTGATCCTGCGGAAAGATTCTCGCTTATCGCCCTGATGTTAAAGAACTTGCGCCTGTGCCTGCTTTGATTGAACTCTTCTCGTATCTGTCGAATAGTACGTGAATTTGCTGACACCGCGAACCTGCTCTCAATACTTCTATCTCCTAGGCCCTGAAGGTTTGAGCGTCGGCAGGTTTTCTCACTGCTGCTACCAACGTCATGCCGTCAATCAATCAACATGCACTTCCTTGCAAATCAATAGCCAGTTCTAAGTTTACCATTTGTATCTGCTAATGATATGGGTACGGACATTAGTTCATGCGACAAAACATTATGTAAATCTACTTCTCGACCAGCTCCGTAAGCAACGATAAGACCATCGTTGTCAACCCGTAAAATTGTGTTGTTTTCTTTCTCTTAATTTGCCTCCTTTGGCGACTTGATACAACGAATCGAAAGTAAGAGCATTGTTCTTGTGCATTGTATCCGTAAATTGAACCTGGTATCCCCTTGCTCGTTATTAGGTTGCTGTTGAAGTGGTTCAGTCAACCTTTGCTGTACAAAGTTTTTAACTTGTTTCTGTCCCATATCTTTCGCGCCTAACAGCGATTCCTGAATCTTGACGGTGCCGAAATTTTTCGGAGCATGCTAAAAGACATTCTGGATGCTATGTTGGTGAAAATACGTGATGTTGCTCGAAGACGGCAATGAGTGATTCTTCATCCTTATTTTCGCGAATAATCCTTCCAGGCGCAGATTCGTTGTGAGAATACGTATCCTCTTGAACTTGGCCAAACATCTCATGAGTTTTCTCAGCAACCTCCGACCGCAAATTATAAGACGGAGCCCACCTTGGATTTCGTTTTTGACACTTTATTAAAGAGTGCACACGTGAGTATCGATCTCAAACCGGTTTTGTACTACACAAATAGCCAGTTATCCAAATCAGTAACTGGCCGATTAAGGCTGCATGTTTGCGCCCGATTTAGGATTATTTGGACCTTTATTTCAAAATGGAACTAAAAATAAATTGTATTAACATTCTGCTTTGACGACAAAAGACGCGAAATCTGCAATGCAAGATCAACGTTGATCGTTATGCAAAACATTAGTAACAGCGGGACCAACAGGCGCCATAGGGCTTGCAGTGTTATCTTATGCGCGCGCATTGCTCTCTTATACGCCTTGCCGTTCATCACAGTCTCAGCCACTTTTGGTCCTAGGAGACCACTCTCTGTCCACGAGTCAACATGGCCTGATCCCTTCATATGATCTCCAATGGCCTTATAAGAAAACACATAGATATATGGAGACCGCCGAGTTGCACGACAAGTTTCTCTCGATATTCTGGAATTGCCCATTTCAAGTCGACTAATTTGCAGTGCAGTGCCTGATCTACGGTGATAATCAGAGTGTACTGTTGCCCAAGCACGCTGGCCACATGCATGCATTTCCTAACGACCGTGTTCAAGGTATCCATTTCGTGCGCGGGTGCTTGTACGATTGGCATGTACCCTACTTTGTTATTTCATGCCCGAACTTGTCGCCAACTTCTCTTTGTGATAGTGATAGTGATAGCTTCACTTCGTAACATATTGAATGCCAAATCAGTAGCTTTGGCAGCATGTTTACATTCTTTCTTATCTTCAGCTTTGTAATACCACGTCGTCTTAACTGCTTTAAATTAATAAAGACATGATTGCTTTTTCTTACCACAATCGTTTCTCCCGCACATCAGCACGTATCATCAACACAACATGAACAAGAGAGTGGAGATTGTCTTGTTGGTAATAAACATGCAGAGTTGGTTCATCGTCTTCTTTGTCAGCCGTACCCTGGGCTACTAACTGGGACAGAACCATTTTAGCGCACTTTTTGGGAATTAGCAAGGTGTGACACTCAGACAGCCGCCTTTCAATTGATTGCACGCACTCTATAATGTCTCCAACCATATGCATAAGTTTGTCCTTAAAAGTCGCCTTTCGACTGATAAAAGAAGAAGGAAGCGTGTTGGCGTCTTTTTCGGCTAATATAGTGTATCTTTCCCATGCGTCATCAAGTCTACTAACATGGCCCTTGTCAGCAGCATACTCCAATTCTTTGGACAACCAAACCAATGCTAAGTCATTGTCTTTCATTTCACTCTTTGTCTTATCCCTTAATCGTTTAGATGCACTGAAGCATTTGAAATGGTACTTGGCTTCAGCGGCTATCAAATCTGAGATACCCGCAAGTCGAGTGCACAGTATTTTGTCAAACTTAGAAATCTCAATAATTTGGTCACTCATTTTAAATGTCATAACTGACGATAAGCGCTCATTGGTGTGAACCTGACAGAAAGCACATTTATTTCAATCAACTTGTTCTGTTTGCGCACGCGTTTTACACGGACTTGAGGCTGGTCTTGCAGACGCATCATCTTTGTTGCACTTTTTCTCCAGGCGCTGAATTTTGTAAATAGGGAATATCATTTGACATGCCAAACGATTGAAGTATGAATACAATTTATGACTTCTTCCAGCCTACTGATTGTTTCCCTGTTCCCAACATCACTAAACTTGCTCCGCAAATTCATGGCATCGCGAACTACCGTTCTGCTTTAATCAGTAGCAGAACTGAAATGTTGATCTTTAAGACGGGTCTGGCAGAAAAGACAAGCATTTACGTCGATTTGTGACGATCTTTTTAACTTCAAAACGGAATCTATCTTTGCAGCTCGAAAGTTGAAGACCACAAGATCCACAGCACACAATAACAGCAAAACTTAACCAATTTTCCCCATGCAATTAAGAAAACAGACTTCGAAAATTTATATTGTCCTCTAAACGGTGAAATATCCTCTAAACGGTGAAGTATATTAAATCAAGAAGAAAATGCAAAGCCTTTTAATACATTTTACAAATCAGAAAGGCGCCGCCAAGACGGCACCAACATCTAGTCTATACTAATCCATTCTCTACACTTCAGACGCTTGTTTGTCTTGGTTGTAATTTTTTAAAATATTTTTTCCAAAAATTATTTTCAGTTCTGTTTTCAAATAATTATACTTATGCCACGATCGCCAGAAGTTGAAAAAACTAAAAAATATAATTAAGTTTCACCAGCTTTCATTTCTCGCCGTAAAATTAAAGTCGGCTTTTACTCAAATTATTTAATTTGTTTATTTAATCAGCTATTTCGTGTTATTCGTAAACTTTATGCTTATTTCTGTTCTATTAGCTTTTTAAACAACTCACAAGGAGAAAATAACGTTTGAAATTTTGAAATAGAAACGAACAAGTAAGAGAGCGTCATTTCTAGTGTCAGTCGCATGACGTCATTAATATGACGTTGTTATCTTGATCCAAACGCAAAATCAGAGTTGGCGACCATGAAATTCGGATTCAGCGCTAAAAACTTTTACTAAGAATTGCCTCATGCACTTTAAATAATCGACTTCTTGAACTTTTCGCCTAGTCTTTTATCCTGAATGACGTTGTGTTTCTCGGGTGAAAAGAATCATGAACGTTGCAGGGGAGGGATTGTTAAAGGGGAAGTTTACCTAAATTTATTCGAAGTAGAAGGAACAGGGGGCTTGATATCATCCCTCGGAAATATTTCAGATATTCCATTCCCTATGATAGGATTTTCGACATTTTCTGACAAGGTTTGTTTTAAGAAAAATTTAGAACTGCACACATAGGGATGTTACGAAGGCAACGGGTGTTAAATTTGACTGGATGGGGGAG
>CACRXK020004225.1:15937-32642 GCA_902702795.2 Paramuricea clavata
GGGGGGGGGGGGGGGGGGGGGGGGTGTCGAAGGATTTTTTACCTGCATATAGGTGACAGAATAATGGTGTGGTTGGGTTGGAGAATTGGAGAAAGGCCAGACAAACTCGATTTTGGGTGCGGGAGCTAGGGGTGTTTCCCAAAACAATTTCAATCTAGAGGTGATAAGTTCTGGCGAAGATTTGTTTTGCTCAACCACTCACAAAAACTGTTTCAAAACATGTAACTGGGAATCATGGATATTCAATATATAACAACCTTAAAGTCCGTATGTAAACAAACGGTTTTTTACATTTTGAACTGCTGTATTTTTTAAAATATGATGTACTGTCTGAATATCTAGCACCATTTTGGTTCTCTATGCTTCTAAATGAATATGAAATAGAGTTTGTGGTCAGAAAAATTCGAAACATTCAAAATTTGGGCAATGTTTACATTAGAGGGTCCTCACATTGTTATGGGCAGAACGCATGCGCAGAACGGACTTGACTTCCACTTTAAAATTGCATTTGAGGCAGCAAAGAATATTAGGTTCTCCCACCCTAATCTCTTTTGGGGAGCATCGCTCGCCCCAATTTTACCTTCTTTTCCATTACCCCAGCACATAAGTGATTTGTGAGGAAAATAGGAGGGTCTGGAGTTTTTCCCAGAAATCGTTTATATTTTTGATGCTCAATTAATTAATGACGGCATTTCTGGAATTTTCTGCAGCATCCACAAGGGTAACGAGTAAATGAGAAGACTGTTTTAAGTCTATTTTTGTTAGCTTGGTGACTGCACATTTGTGTTTTAAGAACTGCACAAATAGGTTTAGAACTGCACATTTTGTGTAGAACTGCACGTTAAATAAACCCTGTTTTCTGAAGCGAATTTGGTTGGAAATTGCTGTAATCTTAGGATTTATTAGAAACAACGTACTATCCTTCTTATTTCCTTCCTGACTACAAAATTGCTTGCATTTGCTTGTAAATTTTATTTCTTTTTGCCAGTAAATTTCCTTGCAAATGGAAGCGCTGCATGTGATGACGCAATTCCGGGAAGCTTTGTGCGTGTCGAAGGAAGACTAGGCACCAGCCTGTTAAACCGCGCTCATCGTGAGAAATTTCGTTTGTATGTTACTCGAACCTTCACAAACACTGTATTAGTCGAAGCCTTCCCCCTTCCCTCGCATACCCCCTCCCCCTTCCGTTATTAATGACCGGTCCCTTATCTGCATGTGTAAAATGTAAAATATTTTATAGACTATTTTATTTCATTCTGCAAAGTAGGAGAATTCAGTATGATTTAGATAGACTGTTTTGTACCTATTTGCAACTGAATGGTATTAAATTCGGTAAATGTAAAATAGGATTAAAATAGTGTACTTTATTCTATTTTTCAAGTCAGGGAAAGAAAATCGGTTTAAAATAGTATATTGCAATCCTATTTGAAAAACGTAGTATTTTTTAAAATGTCAATTAGGTTTAAAATATAGTCTATATTCTGTTTTGCTAGCTAAGAAAGAAAGGATTAAAATATTATATTTTATTCTTGTTTGAAATTTGTGCATTTTATACCCTGCAATGTAAAATAGAATTTAAACAGCCTATTTTTAAAATTTTTTAGAGTTTAAAAATAGTATATTTTAATCGTATTTTAATTTCTAACTGCTTTTTAGTGAAGTAAAATAGAATTTAAATACACGATTTTAAATCTATTTTTTGACTTTGGAAAAGGAAAATGGTATTATTCCAAAGGAAATTAAAGATAGCAAATCCCTTTCTTCATTTCGGACGAAAATCGCTGCTCACATTGATAATTAAAGCAAATACATGCATCTGTAAATACATTATTATCTCATATACTTAATATATTTTACACTATGCTTTCTACTTTGTAAATAGCTTTTAAATACTTTTCATATTTGCTGTATACTTCTTGTTCACACGCCCCTCGTGGAAATCAGCTGTAGTTGACGAGGTTCGCGTGGTTAAATAAATCTATCTATCTATCTATCTATTAAAATAAGCGAATTTATATATTTATATTATTTATAAAAACAGAAATAAAATAAAGTAAAACATTAAAAAAATATGGCTCTCTGTTTTAGTAAAATGTTATGATAGAATTCAAATAGGGTTGCTTCTTGATAAAATAGCATAAAAATAGGCGTGATAGTAATAAAATAGTTTGAAAATGGCAATATAATATATATATATATATATTAGGATTTCTTAACGGGAAGTGCTGACGTATATGGTATTTTCGCACGCGCTAATTTGTTTTCACAAAACGAACGAGCGAGTGCAAGGAGCGAGTGAGTTTTGCGAAAACAAATTAACAAGTGCGAAAATACAATAAAAAAGCACTTCTCATTTGAAATTTGTTTATTTTATAGATACTGATATTTTCTATTAAATGGATTGCCTTTATTTAACGTAATTTGGTGCATTCAAAAGTCGAAGGCCATGCAAAGTCAAGATAAAGCACTGCAAAGTGCAAACAAAACTTTATTTCGGCATTGAATACATTTTTTAAATCACTTGTAAAGGAAAATTATACTTTACTCTCAAACTAAATTTGACATTAATATATAGTCAACAAGGCCTGGAATACTACAACAAACAATATTTTTTCGTTTAAATGAGAGAAAAATAAAAATAATTCGTTTCAAAAACTAAATATAATGCAACTTACATTCGCTGTTGTTTTCTTGCAACTGGAATGATATTTTTTGTCTCTTTCGTATTCCCTTTCAAAAAATGGATTCATATTTGACTTTTATAGTAGATAGAAACTTTATTTATACACGCTGACCCCGTCAACCGAAGCTGATTTCCACGGGGGGCGTGTGCAAAAATAGAAAAATGTTACATGGAGATATTAAAATACTTAAGTTTAAAAAGGTAGAATATGAAATTATTTACATGATAAGAAGGTTATTAGAATATTTACAGTTACATCAATTTACTCTATGTCAATTTTGTGAGCAGCAATTTTATTTCTAAAGGATGAAAGAGTTTTGCTTTCCCTAATTTCCTTTGGAATAGAATTCCAAAGGTGTGCTCCGTCATACATGAAACTATTTTTCATGTTGTTAGTACGCGGTTTTGGTAAACTAAGACCACTTGAAATGTCACGAAGGTTGTAGTTTGTTTTCTCACATTTGTATGAAAAAAGATTGGTGAGTGATTTAGGACCCATTTTATTTAATACTTTGTACATCATTTTTGCCTTAGCTTTCTTCCTTTCAGTTTTGAGTGGCTCCCAGCCCAATGCACGTAGAGCAATGGAATGATTTACGTCATTACTCATGTTCAAGATAATTCTAGCAGCTCTATTTTGAAGTTTTTGGAGTCGTTTTGATTGTGATTCACCAAACACATCCCATACTTCACAACAGTAATCAAAGTATGGGCGGACAATAGCATTATATATCGAAATGAGTGTATTTTTGTCAACGAAAGGTTTGACTCGGCGAATAGCAGAGATTCCTGCAGTTATTTTTTTGCATATATTTTCGGAATTACTTTTCCAAGACAAATGCTGGTCAACTATTACTCCAAGAGTTTTGCATTCGCTAACTTGTTTAATTTGCTTATTTTCAATGAAAACATTTAAATGTGAATCAGAATTTTTTTTAATCATTGCGTTTGAACCAATTAACATAAATTCTGTCTTAGCTACATTTAGACTAAGTTTATTGGCAATTAACCATTTTCTGAGGTTTTCCAAATCAGAATTTACTGCAGTTTCAAGGTCAATTATAGAATCTCCCGATGCTGTCAGATTTGTGTCGTCAGCAAACAATCGAGGTTTTGTTTTGTTTAGACACTGAGGTAAATCATTTATATATAGCAGAAAGAATAGTGGTCCTAAGATAGAGCCTTGTGGTACACCGCATTTAATCAATCGCTCTGTAGAAAAGGAATTCTTAATTTGGCACTTCTGGTTTCTGTTTGTGAGATAAGATTTGAGCAAAGTTAGAGCTTCTCCTTTTATTCCATAAAGTTCTAACTTCCTCAATAGAATTTGATGATCAACAGTATCAAATGCTTTTTTTTAGATCAATTAGGACTACTAGGTTAAACATTTTTCTGTCTAGATTCATATACCAATCATTGGTACAGTCCAGTAATGCAGTTGCTGTAGAATGAGATTTTCGAAAACCGAATTGAGAATCGCTAAGGAGTTCAAATTTTGTTAAATAGTTATACAGTGGATCATACATAATTCGCTCCATAATTTTGCTAATCGCAGGTAAAACTGATATTGGTCTATAGTTTCCTGGAATATTCCGTTGGCCATTTTTATACAAAGGTTAATTTACTCTTGCCATTTTCCATTCATTAGGAAAGGAGGATAGAGTTATAGCCTGATTGAAAATAAACGTCAATGAGTCTGAAATAGCTGGTGCAGCTATCTTAATAATTTTACAAGAAATTTTATCAATGCCAGTGGCTTTATTGCTGGAAAGCCCATGCAAGAGACGACAGACATGACTGACAGTAACAGGCTGGAATGCTGCAAATTCTGATTCAGCAGTTTTAGTATATGTTTCAAAATTATAATTTGAAGTATCAATTTTGCTAGCTAAATCAGGCCCAATATTTGAAAAGTAATCATTAAAGCCCTCTGCAATATCTTTGGGAGTTGTAAAAATTTTTCCCCCTAGATTAATCTCATTCACCACTGTTGGTTTGTTTTGCCTACCTAATAAGTTGTTTATACTTTTCCAAGCTTTTTTAGGATTGAATTTTTGACCAGCTATTTTTGAGGAATAGTAATCTTTTTTGGCATTCCTTAGTTCTATGTTTACTTTGTTTCTAGACGTTTTATAATCAAACCAATCATTTTCTAGGTTTGTTGAAATGGCTTTTCTTTTTAATTTGTCCCTTGTATTAATAAGTTTCTTTATATCACTTGTAATCCATGGGACTTTTTTAGACCTGATTTTTTTGCATTGAAGTGGTGCATGCTTATCTAGGACGTCTACGAATATTTTTTTCCAAATCTCCCACATATCATTTGGGTCTTCAGCAAAAAAATACACTTGTCCCCAGTGCTGTTTGAGCAGTTCCGCAACAAATTTTGCTTCATTAAAATTTTTCATGTTTCTCATCTCAACTATATTCTCTTGTTTCTTTATAAAAGAAATTTTCCTGATAGCAAATATCAAACTATGATCACTTATACCTGTGTGAATGACACCAGAATCAGAAATTTTTTCTGGTGTATTAGTAACCATATGATCAATTAGACTAGTAGTTGTCATAGTTACTCGAGTAGCTTCATCTATCAGTTGTGATAACTGATATAATTCATACAAAGACTTTATTTTCTTTGTTGGTATGTTATAATCTTTATCTGGTCTTAGCAAATCACAGTTTAGATCACCCAGTGTTATAAATCTCTTGCAAACATACGAGTTAAATTGTCCAATTGAAATTAAAAATTGACTTTAAACAGCAAGAAAAAAGGCAGCAAACACGGGTTAGTGCTGATTGGACAAAACGTTTTTCGCACGTGTGAAATAATCGTTTCGCGTTTCTGATTGGTTGACGTTAATCTTGAAAGACCTTTTCACATTAATAAAACCGTGCGTAAATATTGTATCTATATAATAAAGTTATTTTCGCAAGGGAGATTATGTGCAAAATCAAAATTTTATATATTTATTATTTAGGAAAAACTGAATGCCAAGATGATATTAGTTCAAATGATAAGTCATATAATGGACGATCAATATTCTATCCAGCAGTATTGAGTGGAAATAAAGAGGTCATCGAATATCTTCAAGGTCACGTGCACAATTCGACAGAATTGTTATCGAAGGAAATGAAGAATGACAACTGCAGGACGTTTGAAGAGTGTATTGTGAGGAATAATTTGACAGACTTGCTGAATTTTTTGCTAAAACTTAAGGACACTTCTCCAGAAAATCAATTGCCAGAATCTGTCATTCTGGGAATATGTATGAGGTATGTTGTTTGATACTTTCGACTCCATACGCAAGTGACTAAAAAGTTTTGATTTGAAAGGTTTTGTAGATGGAGATTTTAATGGAATATATATATATATATATATATATATATATATATATATATATATATATATATATATATATATATATATATATATATATATATATATATATACATATATATACCGGGTGTCCCAAAAAAAGTACTCCGGTTTGATTTATAATAACTTCTAAACAAGTAAAGCTGTCAAACAGAAATAACTTGCATTAGATAGAGGAAGGGCTAACTTAGATTTTGATATATTAGAGTTGTATTTTACTTAACAATTCATGGAGATATTAATGTTCAAAATCGGGAGCATATTTTGGGATGTGTCTAAAATTAGCGAAAATCGACATATCAAATATTAACTCCATGTAGGCATGTATATATATATATATATATATATATATATATATATATATATATATATATATATATATATATATATATATATATATATATATATATATATATATATATATATATATATATATATATATATATATATATATATGTGTATATATATATGTATATAGGGTGTATCAAAATAAACGCAATTCATCTTTTGTGCTTAATAACTTTCGAAATACTATTTCTAGTTAAACGCTTTTAGGATTACTTCAAAGCCTGTTCTTTTCTCTTTCAAACAAACTATTATCCTTGTCTCCAATGCTAGTAATAATTGCACAGGAAAAGATTTAGTAAAACCTATCATTTTAGTTGCTGTTTAATTATGCAAGTTTACTATGTTATTGTTTAGTCGGTTTAAATGTTAGAATTTTCTTCTTTAAACTTTAATGTTGTCGTCACTATATCTGGAAAACCACGTAAGAACAAATTAAAAGTATTTTAAAAGAGACCAGGTTGTTTGAAAATCCTAAACGAATGCTAAAAATCGTCAAACATTCTGGTGTCTGAGCCAGAGTGTCATCGAATTGCGATGTAATGTAAACAGAAATTATAGCAAGTTGATGTCAGTCAGCTTAGATGGTCCAAGCCAAAATTATATCGCATTTGAAGTTTAAAACTGAGTTAAAAATAGTGAAAGAAAAGCCGTAATTATACTTATTGTTACAATCCATTTAATAAAATGCAACATTTTTTGTTTTAATGAAAAAATCAGTTATTTTCATGAGAACGATTTGTTATTCCATCTCAATTTTTTTAATCTCCAATCGCAATAACTTAAAGTATTATTAGCCGCGAACCAATGAGTCAAATTTTAAGAAACAAACCCACCGTTAGAAAGCTGAATGGCTACGCTTTAAAATGAATGTAAACTCTAACGTTTTCGTCTATTATTTGTTTAGCAATTTACATTTCAGTCGAGGATTGCGCTTTTTTTGATACACTCTCTATATATATATATATATATATATATATATATATATATATATATATATATATATATATATATATATATATATATATATATATATATATATATATATATACAGTCGAACCCCTATTAATTTTCGGGACCTCGCCAAAGTGTCCGCTTAAAAGGGTATGTAGAAAAACACAGCAGGAGGCAAAGGTGTGTAATTAGGTGTGTAATTTGAGTATCAAAACAGTAAAAAATATCTAGCAAATAATTAGCCGATAAAATGAAAATTTCTTTGTGCATAAAAGTTCATTCAAACACTCATTAATAATTCATAAACTTATTGGCAAATCATGTTAACCATAATATGTCACGTGCAGTGGCTTTAAACCTGATAAAACACTACTAATTAGTATTCTTTATATAAAGAATACTAATAAGGCAGTATCTATTGTAGTCGTGTCCTCATTAGTATTTTTTATACAAAGAGGGGCGTCACACAATAACTATTTACAAATTAGAGAGTATACACATTAAACTATATACAAGTTAAACTATATAGAAAAAACAAGGAAGCAAAGGATAATAGAAAAGGAATTATATAAAAACTTAACAATTGGTGCGATCCAAAGGAGGTGTTCATGCCTGACATACTTTTCTTTTAAAAGAGAAAGGGTTTCAGAATTTTCTGAATCCTCAGAAAGATGATTCCATTGCATGGCACCACTATATCGAAAAGTTTTCTTTAAAAATTCACTATTAGGCTTAGGTAAGCACAGATCTGTATCGCTACTACGCAAATGATAATTAGATTGGATTGTATTTCTTTTGCAAAACACTCGTTTAGATTAGGGACAGTGTGATTATTAAGTATTTTGTATATCATTATTAATTTATTTTCTAAACGTTTCACATCACGTGTTTGCCAACCGAGAGCATCCAAAACATCAGTAGACCTAATATCATAACTGGCTCCAGTAATCACTCTAGCTGCACGGGATTGAAATTTTTGTAGTTTATCTTGAAGTGTTTTTCCACAGGTATGCCACAGAGGGGAACACTAATCAAAGTAGGGTTGAGTTAATGCTTTGTAAATTGTTTGCAGAGTTGCAGGTGGGACAAAGGGCTTTATACGCTTCGTGGCCCCAATTCCGGCACTGACTTTAGAACATTTCGAATCGATGTGTGCATCCCAAGTTAATTTTTCGTCAATGTCCATCCCTAAACATGTATATTTGCTATTTCGAGGGACTGGGGTATTATTCATCAATATTGGTGTATTTCCAATTTTATTGATGAGGTTATAAGATGAAGCAATAAACATGACTCTTGTTTTGGTGGGACGATGTTGAAGATTATTTTTTATAAGCCACCTCTGAATATTATTTAGATCATCATTTTAATTTTGAGCTAATGTCTCAAAATCATATGAGGAAGACTAAATTTCAGTATCATCTGCATAGAGATACGGAGTTGTTTTTTACAAGTGATCTGGCATGTCGTTTACATAAAGTAAAAATAACAATGGTCCTAGAGTTGAACCCTGGGGGACACCGCATCTTATTTTCTTCGGTAAGGATGTGTGGCCATTTACCAAGCAAACTTGCTCTCTATTCGTTAGGTAGGACTCAAACCACTTCAGTTCAATATCATGTGTTCCAAATTGATTTTTTAGCTTTCTCCATAAAATCTTATGGTTATTAGAATCAAACGCTTTACCAATATCCAGAAATACTACTCCATTTATTTTGCCTTTATCCATATCACTTAGCCACTGGTCACACATCTGAATAAGCGCGCCCACAGTTCTATGTTTTGGTCTAAATCCTGGTTGAGATTTTGATAATAGCGAGTTTCATTCAGATATTTATGTATTTGAGTAAACAATTCTCTTTCGAATACTTTGCTTATAATGGGTAGAATCGAATCGGTAATTTTCAAACTTTTTTCGGTCTTCTGATTTATAAATCGGAGATACTAGCTCGAGCTAATTTCCAGTCGTTTATGTAAATACCAGTGCTAAGAGACTGTTTGAATATAACGGTCAACGATGGAGCGATGATGTGTGATGCCGCGTTAAGAACTTTTGCCGGTATGTTATCAACACCGGTTGCTTTAGAAGCTTTAAGATTTTGAAGACGCGAGGCAACATTACTCACACTGATATCGGAAAAATAAAAACGAGTCCCAGGACAATTTTGGTGGAAATTTGGGTCATCACCCAAATTACTATAGAGTTAATCAGACTCAGCTGCTAAGTTTATTCCTATATTCGTAAAAAAAAACATTCAAAGATTCGGCAATAACTTTATCATCAGAAACAATTGTATCATTAATTAAAAGCTCTTTAACACTCGGCGATTTACGTTTTTGTCCCGAAATGGCATTTATCAAGGACCAGCTTATTTAGCATTTCTAGAAAGTGTACAATGCTCAATTTTCTCATAAAAATATTTTGACTTTGCCTTACTGTTCTCGATGTTCACGTTATGGCGCTCAGATTTACATAAAAACCATTGTGACTGAGAATCGTGTTGTATTTTTTTTGTGGAAATCCATGGTATGTAATCCATGGTATGGCGCGGTTCTGTCTCAACCTCTTCTGCCGTAGAGGTGCATGTCTATCAAGAGCTTCAAGAAAGAACGATTTCCACACCTGCCAGGATGGGTTTGGACTGGCAAATTGATTTATAGAATCCCAAGGTAGTTGGGAAATATTATGAATAAAGTCGTTTTGAACAAAATTTTTAAAATCTCTAACTTTTCTAACCATGGGTGACGTTTTTCCCGAGTTTGGTGACGTAAGTTTTCTAATAGCAAAAATCAGACTATGATCACATATCCCAAGGTGAACAACACCAGACTGGGATATATTTTCTGGTTTGTTAGTTAAAATTAAATCAATTAAAGAAGCTGATGTTGGCGTAACTCTTCTTGGTGGCTCATTGATAAGTTGGCCAAAGCATTGATAAGTTGATCCGAGCATTACCCGGAGCGTTTTTAGAATAACATCTAACTAAATTTTCTTTGCAAATTCTTATTACAGAGTATTATCCAAACATTTTATCTTTGTGTTCTCGTTTTTAATATAATGTTAGTGAAACTACTAGAAGAGAGCTAGCAGTCTACAGTCCCTCACGTAACGAGGCTTAGCCTCCCCCCAAAATTGTCAGATCTAGAGTTGGAAACCATAATACAATACATACTCTCATCTGTAGTGTTATTTTCCTTCCCCCTAACCCCTCCCCGACTCCAAATAAACCAGCCTTTCGCTGCCGACGAATGCAGTCATCTACGACTCAATTTTGTGATACTTTTTGAAACTATCTAAATACATCGCCAGCTCTCACTAAAGTATATTAGAGAAAAATAACGTTCTTTACGTATCTTTCCAAATATTGAATAATTTGCCTTTTTAAATGTTTGTCTTCTTTGAATACTCGAAATATTATCAGATTGTTTAAATAGGCATTAGCCAAACGTTTCTGAGCATTCGAGCCAAACAAAAACAAGAACCTGCATGTCTTCTATAATTAATTAATTTGATCTCTTTAGAGCTGTGGAGCTAAATAATCAAGATATCGTTTCAATAATTTTGGAATCACAGTATGGCCGTGAAGCATTACAATTTACGGATACTTCGGGAAGAACTGTTTTACATCATGGATCGAAATATCCTAAACTCGTGAAATATCTGTTGGAGTCAGCTGAACAAATATTGGATAAGGTAAATACCGGCTTTTTGCCAATTGCGTCATGAGAAGTCGAAAAATCTGGGAGCGGATTCCACGGTATAAAAAGCCGTATTGCCCTCGTCTGAACAGGTTTTCCCTGGTTAGGATGGAACAAAAATCCGACTTTTTTGCGTACTCGCAAAGCACACTCTTGACTGGCTGACTAAAATATAGCTAAATGTTATGAATACTTGCTAAACAATAACTCAATAAACTTCGAAATTCCTGGTTATAGCGATGGAGAGTTAAAGATCGAAATATGTTGTTTAGGCATTATTTCTTCACTTATTCCGCCTTTTCTAACAACTTTTATTCGGCATATTTTTTATAACAGCTTTCTTGTTTGTGGCAGATAAAAATTTAGTCAGTTACAAAACTTAATTGACAAGTTTTCTTTGTTTGTTACATGTTAAACAAGGGGGAATTTCGTTCTCGACCAAACAGCGCTTTTGTTTACATTTTTACTCTAAGCCAATCAGAATGCGTAAGACGCGTCATGATATGAAATTTGTAAACAAACACTTGGGAATCATTTGGGGTCACTTCAGAGCTTTGCTGCAAGCGTTTTTTGCTTTTTTCCATGAAATTAATATATGTTGTTCTTAATAGAATTTTCCTCAACATGCTTGTGGGGATTTTTTATTAATTGCGTGATTGTAAAGATATGGGTCATGAAACTTTGTCTTTCGCAAGCTTAATTTATTAAATACTTCCCCTCGAATTTGTAGGCTCCGAACGGATTAGCGCGTTTAAAAGTCTTTGGAATAGAGGTTTGAGAGGTTTTAATTTTTAAAAGATACTTTTACCTTCATATTTTATTAATATCTTGTGTAACAAGAATAGTATCAGTTTGAGAGTCCGGGCTCAAATTTGATTTTTCGAACCTCCACCAGGACGACTTCCGGAATTCCGACCTTGGTAGGATCCTCAAAATTTCAAGATCAGTGACCTTAAAATTTCTGAACCTCTGCCAGAAAGACATATTTTACATTCAACCCTTCTGCGGATTTTTCAGAACCTCTGTGGGAAGAATGCTTCGTCGCTTTTCCGATTTTTCGACTTCTATTTTTGGGAATTGTACCTCTACGATTTCCGAATCGATTCCGAGCGACCACCGTTCCGAAAACTGTCGTGGGACAACTGTTGCTGCGCTTGTTCTAGATTTTGGAATCCAGAGATCTTTGTGTTTTAGGGTTCTTGATCTCCGTTTTACTCTGGCAAAGGTGTCTTCTTTGTCCTTCAAGATGATTCTTTTTCGTCTACGCAGGATAATCCGACTTTGTTGATGTTTGCAGTAAACACGTCATGCTTCCGACTTTTGAATTTCTTTTGGGTTACATTCTTTGGTTCTTCCGTTGTTAAACAGTTCACGTAATCCCAGAAGCTTGTGTTTTTGTTTTTTTACCGCTCTTGATTTTACGCCTTTTGCTTTCTTTTCCTTATCTTCACATTCTGTTGGGAAGGCATACAGTTTTGACAGTAGGGTACAGCTGTGCGTGATTTGTTTCCCACCCATTTCATCCTTAAACAGTCCAAGCATTTTTTGTTAGCCTTTGCATTGTCACCACTACCTAGCCCGCTATGATGATCTTTATCGTAATTACTGAGATCGAATTGGTCTTTGTGATCTTTTACCTCACTGTTTTTGATATCTTCATAAAAGTCATCTGTTTTTATCTCCATCATGAAGCTGTCTGCGCTGGTCATTGTTAGATTAGTCTTGATTGATCGCCAGGCCACATTGGTTTTACGTAGTCGTACTAAAACTCATACATTTTTAGTTTGAGTAACTCTAAAATGCTCATACCAAGGTAGATGGGTTTATCCAACTTCACCATACTTTTCCTAATGTCTACAGCTACCAAGATTTCGGTGAAGATGGTTGACGACTTAAAGTTCAGTTTTTTCAATAGTTTCTTCATCTGCTCTTCGGATGTTACTAACCGTATGTCTACACGTTTTTAGACATTTTCCATAATTTCACGAAATAGTTAATTATTCATCCCTTTGAATAAGTTCTTTTCCAAATCTGTTATTGCCGCTTTTCTTAATCTTGTGTTAAGTTCAATGTAGTCTTTCTTTGGTTCTGGTAGTTGTGATATCCCTCGGCTCCGTCTTAATACGGTTCTCCAGCACAATTCTTTCCGGTGCCATGGGATAGTCGTTGTGATCGTCATTTAGTTCTTCGGGGTCATGAACAGGTCCGAACAACTAAAGTTTTAGGACGTTTGGTTAGCGCCCTTTTATTTATTAGTAAAAAGTTTTAAATAGTTGTTATGTTGATTCTACGGTTACCACAGGATAACGCTTTGTTTACCCATCATCATTATCATTATCATCATCAGAAAACTGAAAAGGAGGGTTTCGTCGTTGCTATAACAATAAGTTTTTCAACCCTTTTCAACATTTTGGGGAAAAGAAAGCATTAGCGAAGTCTAAAGTTCATCAGCGATCGCGGGCGTGGGTGACCAACGATGGGTGGTCATCCTCACTGATCTCAAAAATATGGCGGACTGTCATGAATAGCGAACACTGATTGGTCAAATTTAAAATTTACATTATAATGACTGCATAACGACAGCGAAATGGCAAACACTTCTTGCTTTGATGATTTATTGCAAATATATTTCAATTTTGCAAGATTTTGTGAATTTCAAAAGCTTTTTAAGAAAAAAGGGCGAAAGAATCGGCTAAAACAAGGGAGCAAAGGCGCCGACGTTGACGAAGGTAAGTTCGTTTTAAATATTAATGTATCGTTTGCTTTATAATTGCCTTAAAAGCCGATCGTATAAACGTTGCGTATAAACGAAACAAGATGGCATATAATTTCAGTGTATACTTTATTGACTACCATTTTTTTATTATATTAATTTTTTTAAATAAAAAAGAAAGCAAATTTATTTGCATGCGAGAATTTGAAATCATTTTATTCCAAACTCAAAGTTTATCGATAAAGCCAAAAGGCAGTTTAATTAGTTTTATAAAGAACACTTTAAAACGTTTTGCGAAGCGTTTGTGGTTGAATTTTAACTTAAATGAAGCTTATATTACGTATAATGAAAACTTTATTAAATGGATATTTAGCTTATATATACAATTGCAAATCTCACTTATATCAGGTAATTTACAACTGGCTACTGTACTTAAATCTCTGATTAAATATGCAAAAATTATACTATTAAGATAACAAAATGACAGTACAACGTTTAAACACTTAACAGTTCCGGATTCATCCATTGCTTGTTTCGACAACAAAATAGGGAGGTTAAGATACCCCGGTTTCGGTGTACGTGTACGGGTAGCATGATTTTGGTTAGCAATATTTTCGTCGATGTCTGTACCTTTACTCGTAATTAAGGTGCACATTTTTCGCATTATATTATTGTCTATTGTAAGAAAACAGAAAAAGTTTGATCAAATTACAGACATCAGTAAAACAAGATGACACTACTCGTACCAGTACACCGAAACCGGGGTATCTTAACCTCTCTAATATATAATACGTTGTTCGGATTGCAATCGTCGTCATTCTTCTAATACAGTAATTCTGATGTTGCTTTTGAAAACAAAAATCATTAAGCATTTCTATGAAAGTAGAACATTCTTTACTGAAAACACCAATGTATCACAGTTTCGAATTTCTTCAGGTAAGGAATTGAACACTCGAGCTGCTTCATCTTGGAAGGTTCCAGAGATAATAGCGATTACTAGACGATTGGCACATGATGATCGTAATGGTCTTATAGGAATATATTATTCCTCTAATTTTAAGTATGAAGGCCAGTCATCACAATTCATTGATTTGTATGCTAATTTGGAAAGATGATAATTCCTATGTTCCAAAATTGGAAGCCAACCGAGAGACATGACATCAGTGAATCTAGCGTACCTATTAAATGCAAAGCCAGCAGCAGCGAACTTCACTCGTTGTAAGCGCTTTAATAGGTATTCTGGTACTGGACTAGACACGACATCGTTGTAATCAATTTTTGATAGCACCAGACTCTCCGCGAGTTGCTTCCGAATTTTAAATGGCGCCAAATGTTTCAATTTTCTCATTACGGATAATGTCGCGTAACAACTTGAGATCTTTTTGTTTACATCATCATTTAATTTAAATTTTGATGCAATGTAGTACCAAGAAGAGCCGCACATTTAGTTCTTTTAAGTTCAATGCCATTAGCATGAAGATGAACAGAACGATCTTCATCAAGTTGGTGCACACGAGAGAGTTGACTCGTCGAGAAAAGCATGACTTTTGTCTTATTGGTGTTAAGAACAAGGTTATTAGAACTAGACCAAGTGGAAAGTTTATCTAGATTGGATTGAATTTTCTCTTCACATGACTTTATGTCAGCTGGCTTACAATGTGCATAGATGGTAGTGTCATCGGCATACTGATGTGAAGATATAGAGTCGTCAAGGTTTTCAGAGAGATCATTGACATATAGGTTGAAGAGGACAGGACCAAGTATAGACCCTTGTGGAAATCCGGAACAAACGTTAGTTGTGTTTGACACTACGTCGTCTATTTGAACAAACTGTCGTCGGCCAGTCAGATAGCTTGTGACCCATTTGAGATACTCTTTGGAGAAATCTTGTGAATGGAGTTTTCTTAAGATGATAGAATACGACATAGTATCGAACGCCTTCGAGAAATCTGCGAGAACAGCTATTGTGATTTCCCCTCTTTTCATAGCTCGCTGAATATCATCTCGCATTGCCAACATAACTGTCGTAGTGTTGTGACCTTTGCGGTAAGCACTAATGGATTGATTAAGTACTCCAGTGGTTGTATTGGTTACGAAATCAAACATTTGGTGCCCTTGTAGAATCAAACACTATTTAATTGCTATTTAATTCCTATTTTATTGGGCTATTTAATTCCTATTTGTCAAAGTATTTATTTCCTATTTTTACTATTATTTTTTTTCGAGGTTTTTCCTATTTAAATTGGGGTAGAAAAGCTATTTTTTTCCTATCCAAGTGGAACCATATTTTTTTCCTATTCATGATATATTTCTAAACAAATACTTAATTGATGTACTCCAATAGAAATTAAATAGGTTTCAAATATGATAAAAATAGACCTATTTAAGGAAATTATTAAAAATATATAGTTTTGACATAGTTAATAAATATGTATGAAATAGTTAAAACATAGTGACAATATAGGTATAAAATATGTAATAAATAGTTGAAATGAGTTTCAACTAAGTTTAAAATAGTCAATAAATAGTTGAAAAATAGTGATATTATAGTTTAAAAATAGATAATAAATAGTTCAAAAATAGTGACAACATAGTTTAAAAATAGATAATAAATAGTTCAAAAATAGTGATATTATAGTTTAAACATAGACAATAAATAGTTAAAAAATAGTGATAATATAGTTTAAAAATAGATAATACATAGTTCAAAAATAGTGATAATATAGTTTAAAAATAGATAATACATAGTTCAAAAATAGTGATAATATAGTTTAAAAATAGATAATACATAGTTCAAAAATAGTGATAATATAGCTTAAAAATAGATAATAAATAGTTAAAATACATCCCAGCTTGTCAAAAATAGCTAATAAATAGTGGATATAATATTGCCCAAATAGATTAAAAATAGTAATAACATATTAAATAAATA
>CACRXK020004226.1:0-32642 GCA_902702795.2 Paramuricea clavata
AATCAAAAAGTCTGTACCCAGATCTTCGCAACTTCATTATATAGTAAGAAATGTTCATAGACATAGTCAAAATTCTTGGATAAAGTGCATCCCTGATATTCACTGCCCCGGAAAGGCTAAGAAAACAAATAGGACTAAATGTTTAGCAAAACATTTAAAATTTAACATTCCTGAAGGTATTCTTGCAGATATATTTTATTTATCTGACTTCACTAGTGATTTACATACACAACAGGTATATAAAAATGTCAACCATATGAAGAATGTCTGTCAGTCAGCATTATCTACTGATATTGAGACAAATCCAGGACCTGTGTTCTATATCAATCCAAACAAGACAATCAGTGCACCATATAGTCAAGGGAATCAGATTATATTTGGAGAAACAGCAGGACAGCAGTGTTTAGCAATGTGCTTATGTGCTCTTATATACAACAAGAGACACAACATTGGGTCACCTCAAGACCTGGTTCAAATAATGGATATTGGTAATGAACTGTATTCAAATTTGTCGTGTTTGGCAAGACAATCAATTTTATTATTTACAGAACTGCCTTCACAATTAACAGTATTTGATACAGATTATCATCTTGAGTACAGTGAGAGCTATAGTGGAAGGGTAATCGGAGATAGTTTTATTGAAGGATTTCAGTATTGTGTGCCATTTCATGAAGCATTTGACCTGCTCCTGGTTGAAAACTATTCTGCATTTATATTAATAATTGACTGCAATGCTGTTTGTATATTTTCCACCAATGATAGCAAATATAACATTTTTGACTCACATTCAAAGGATATCTATGGCCGAAGTCATCCACAAGGCACTTGTGTGTTGTTAGAAGCAGCAACTATTAACCATGTAATTTTGCATTTCCAGTCCCTATACAGTGAAAATAGTCAGTTTGAGCTGAGAGCTGTTAATATTGAAGAACTACAAAGCACTACTGACCAAAACTTAAACAACAATATTGGAAATACTTACCGATCAGGTAATGCCTCACAAGAAATTAAAACTACTGACGCTTTCTGCTTGTGTAGACAATGCTGTGCAATTTCATTATATTCAATTTGTTATTCTGTTATTAAACCTTGTAATTACTGGGATTCAAATACAATATCTGCAGTTGTTTACTTTGGCACTAATTTGTATAATAATACTGGTATAAATACTTGGTCTTCAAGTGATCTACCTCAAAAAATTAAAATTTGTGGAACTGATGTGCACATACAATTGCAAGCTAATTACCAAGGAGTAGTTAATGACATTGCAGAAAGCAAATTAAACATTGCAAGTGTGATATGTCATTGTGATGAAAACACTGGTTTTTTAATTTGGCTTGGGGGTTATTGTATTTCTTGTATCTTCCATGCAACATTGAAGAGAAAGTCATACTCAATGTTAGCATATGATGAAGATCCTAGCCCACCTACTACACATTATATCAAGAACATAGAAGACAAACACACTTTAGTTGAGGCTATCTTTAACTTAGCAAACACCAAAGTCAAGGACGAAATTGTAAATTATGAAATTCAATTTCTGTCTTGTTCTTCTAAATTGAGTAACTGTGAAAGAAAAAAGATTATGAAAAAACACAGACAAAATTATATTAATGTCTTTAATGAGATCATTGAACCAGCTTTAAAGAAACAAAAGCTAGAAAAAAGACAAATGAAGTACAAAGCTTTAGATCCGGCGAAAAAAGAGGAAGTGCTTAATAAAAAGTTGAACTATAAAAGGACAATGGGAGAAGAACAAAAACAGAAACTGTTAGAGAATCAGAGAGAAAAATACAAAGCTTTAGATCAATCAAAGAAAGAGGAATTGCTTAAAAAAAATTTGCGTTATAAGAAAACAATGGGAGAAGATCAAAAACAGAAACTGTTAGAGAATAAGAGAATGAGATATCAAGCAATGGATATAACAAAGAAGAGGGACTTGAATGCTACAAGTTCTAGTAAAATCATGGAAAATCGCACTTCATTGGAACCAAAACAAAAAAAAAACTTGCTGAATAGAGAAAAGGAAAAACGAGTGGAAAGGAAATCCAAGCTTAACAACATTGAATTGTGCATTGAAGAATTTAAGAAACAAATTAAATCTGGCCCATGTTATGTCTGCTGTGTGTGTAACCGAACATTATATAAAAAGTCTGTAATTACCCTAGAAAAACATAAATATCCTTGTCAGGATTACTTTGTGTTTCAATGCTCTTTCGATGGCAATCATTATATCTGCAAAACTTGCCATGCTAAATTACTTAAAGGTCAACAGCCTTGTCAAGCTGTGGTAAACAATTTATTTGTTGATGAAACCCCTGCTGAACTTGCTGCATTAGAGAAACTTGAACAAATTCTTGTTGCCCAGAGAATAGTCTTTGAAAAAATTGTGATAATGCCGAAAGGACAGCAACGAAAAATTAAAGGTGCAATATGTAATGTACCAGTTGAATGTAGTCAAACATGTAATGTTCTTCCCAGACCACCTGACAGATCTGGCATAATTTTACTTAAATTAAAAAGGAAACTTCAGTTTAGAGGTCATGTTTACTTTCAAGCAGTTCGCCCTCAGTTTGTAATTAGTGCATTGAACTGGCTTATAGCAAACAATCCATTATATAGAAACATCGAAATTCAATGTGGCAACATTAGCCCACAGTTGACTAATTTGAACTGTTTTGTTACAGATCAAGAAAATGTAGACGAGCATTTGCAAACTAATGTAAATAGAGAGCAGCTTGATCAAGATGCTGAAGAACAAGATGATCCATTAAATGAATACCGTTCAGCTGCAAGTGAAACTTGTCTTCAGTCGATTTTGCCAAATTATCCTGTTAATCTGGAGAATACTGACTGTAATAATTCAACTGGAAGAGAAGTTTTCAACATTGCACCTGGTGAAGGTAAACACCCTGTATCAATAATGACTGATAAACTTTGTGAGGAACTTTCATTTCCAGTTCTCTTTCCGAAGGGGAGATTTGGATACACTGCTGAACGAGGTATAAAATTATCTCCAATAAAATATTTCAATGCTAGGCTATTGCATCATAGTGGAAAATTTGCAACCAATCCAGAGTATCTTTTTTTTGCACAATTTATCATGGAGCAGAAAAAGATCTCTGATAGTATAAATATTGCTCTTAAAAAAGTACATGGCCAATCAGTCACAGCATCACAAGTAAAATCAAACAGTCAAGCTTTTCAAAATCTTCTTTTGCAAGATCAAGCATATTTGTTTTTACGACAAATTCCTGGCTCACCTCCTTACTGGCAAAAATTTATGTATGAGGTGGTAGCAATGGTTAAACAGCTGGGAATACCAACATGGTTTATGACGCTTTCATGTGCAGATTTAAGATGGCCTGAGCTATTTCAGATTATTGCAAGGACAAAAGGCAACAACATGACAGATGAAGAAGTGGACGCTCTGTCCTATCATGAGCGATGCTCAATGTTAAATTTAAATCCTGTTATTGTAGCTAAACATTTTCAATACCGAGTTGAAACATTTTTCAGCCAGGTTTTGCTCACAAATGCAAACCCAATTGGTAAGATAGTATATTATGCACTCCGTATTGAATTTCAAATGAGAGGTTCACCACATTTACATGCCTTAATATGGACATCTGATTGCCCAAAATTAACAAACGATACAAAAGATGCATACATAGATTACATTGACCAACACGTTCAAGCACACCTCCCAGACAGAGAAACAGATCCTCAACTTTATGACTTGGTAAAAACGTACCAGACACATAACCACAGTAAAACCTGTAGAAAGTATAAGAACATTGCATGTAGATTTAACTTTGGACAGTTTTTTACTGACAGAACAATTGTTGCTGAACCTTTAGCTGAAGATATGGATGATGAGATTAAATCCAATATTCTAACCAGACGAAAGGAAATTTTGTCTAAAGTTAAGCAAAGAATTGATGATGTGTTAAACCCAAGCAAGTCTACTTATGAAGCAGATGCTACTCCAAATGACATTTTAAATGATATAGGTATTACAGAACAAGACTATAAATGGGCTATATCAATATCTCCAGATTCTGACTACGAAATGCACCTCAAAAGACCATTAAACAGTTGTTTTATCAACAATTACTTTATTGCTGGGTTAAAAGGATTTGCCGCAAATGTTGACTTGCAGCCAGTGTTTAATCATTACAAGTGTATCACATATGTTTGTTCTTACTTTACAAAGGATGAAACTGAATGTTCTCAAGCCATCATAAATGCAGCAAAAGAGGCTAAAGAAGCCAACTTAAGTATAAGAGATGGCCTAAGAAAAATAGGTGCAGCTTTTCTTTCAACTCGTGAAGTCAGTGCTCAAGAATGCGTTTACAGATGCATGCCTGAACTCTGGTTAAGAAAAATATTTCCCAAAACTGTCTTTGTTAGCACAGATTTTGCTAATGATCGTGTTAGAGTTGCAAAGACCCCACAAGAACTTGATGAGTTAGATGATGACAGTACTGACATTTTTAAGTCTAATATTATTGTTCGTTACAGTGACAGACCGAAAAACATTCCTGTCATTAATAATATGTGTTTGGCCTTATTTGCTGCTCACTATTTCAAAGATTACAAAAGAGATTTTAATGAATTATCTGATGCTCAACCTGAAGTGCTTAGCGACGATTTGATTGAATCCCAAAATATCGATAATCACACCATAGGACTTCCTGATAGAATAAAACTTATGAACAGCAAAGAAGTTATGAAGTGCAGGAAAGTTAAAGCTGTTATTCGGTATCACACTCCAAACAAAAGAAAAGAGCCTGAAAAATATTTTCACCACCTTCTTATGTTGTATTTTTCATGGCGTAATGAAGAGGAACTCCTGGGTCAAGACCAGACATATCTTTCTAAGTTTTACGAACCAAGTGTTCAAACAATAGTACAACGCAACAAAGAAATATTTGAGCCAGATGGTGATGCTATTAATGAAGCACTAGAAAATTTACGAAACTTTGATGGCGTACCAACTCACTCCTACGATACAATGAATGACCAGGAAAATGAAGATTTGCGACAAAGATTACCTGACGAGTCTGATGAAACAGAGTCTTTTAATGAATCGTTGCCACAACATTTTGCACCAAATCCCGAATCAGTTCCACCATCCTCAGGAATATGTTCTTACAATCAACCTTCAGACATAAGTGATGATGATTTACGAAAAACTGTACGATCATTGAACAACGAACAACGATATGCATACGACTTGGTTCTTTCCTGGTGTAGAAATAAAATGGCAAACCTAAACACTCCTAAACCTTCTCGGGTAGATCCGATACATGTTTTTGTCACTGGAGGTGGTGGTGCAGGTAAATCACACTTAATTAGAGCTATATATCATACAGTTACAAAAACATTTAGACATGCTCCTATGAATCCTGAATTACCTTCTGTGTTGTTAACGGCTCCAACTGGCGTAGCTGCCATAAATATTAGTGGAACAACCATACATACTGCCCTAGCAATTCCAAGGGAATGTGGCAATAATGTACCTGCAATGTCTGATCAGAAAAGAACGCAAATGAGACTGTCCTTGGCTGAATTGAGACTAATCATAATTGATGAAATATCAATGGTCTCAAACATGGGCCTGCTGCATATTCACCAGAGACTGAAAGAGATATTTGTTACACCTAATAGCGAACTTTTTGCAGGAATCAGTGTACTTGCTGTCGGTGACTTCTTTCAGCTACCGCCAATTCGAAGCGCAATTGCATTTTCGAATTATAAGAATGATGCATTAAATCTGTACCATCCATGGCATGTCTTCAGAATGACAGAACTAACACAGATCATGAGACAAAAAGATGACATCGCCTTCACTCAACTATTAAATAGAGTGCGCACTGGTTCACATACAGATGATGATATCAGGTGTATTCAATCCAGAAAAATAACTCCAGGCGATAAAAATTATCCATCGGATGCATTACACATATTTGCAGAAAATGCAGCATTTGATGAGTACAATATTGATCGTCTAGCACAAATTCAATCACCACAATATGTTTTAGAAGCTTCGGATCAATTTCCACCCCATGTTAGGAAACATGATATCGAAAGAGTGCTGTCTAAAGGAAGATCCGAAACTGGAGGACTTGACACTAAAATCGTGATCAAAGAAAATGCAAGAGTTATGCTAACAACCAATGTGGATATTAGTGATCGACTAATTAATGGGCAGTTAGGTACAGTAATAAAAGTTTCTGTTGACAATGTTAGTAATAAACCCTCTAGAGTTTTTGTTAAATTTGATGACAGTAATGCTGGATTATCTGCTATACGAAATTCGTCCAGTAGTTTTGCGAGAGAAAACAATCTTGTTCCTATCAAACCTGTATTGGCGAGAATTAAAGTCAGACCAGGAAAACCATCATCTCCTGAAATGCAAAGATTACAATTTCCTTTAACTCTCGCATGGGCATGCACTATACATAAAGTACAAGGATTAACTCTAGATAACATTGTCGTCAGTTTTGATTTAAAAAAGCAAAGATATTTTAACTATGGTCAGGTATATGTAGCACTTAGTCGAGCAACGTCTTTAAATGGCCTGCATATTTTAGGAACGCTTGAAAGTGAACATATTCGAGCAAATCCTAAAGTCCAGGAAGAATACGAGAGATTGTGTGAAACTTCGAGTGTCGACCCGCATATTACAACAGATTTGTGCGACGAAGAAACTGTCTCAATTTGTCTTTTAAATATTAGATCATTTAAGAAACACTGTCTTGACTTAAGTAATGACTCTGTTTTGTCCAAATGTGATGTCCTGGCTCTAACGGAAACTCAACTTTTAACCAGTGTACCAAATGGTGATATTAACTCAATCCTTAACGATTTTTCTATACATAGACAAGATCATGATTCTGACAAGTTCTTAAGTCTAGCTTTTGCTACAAAGACGCTATTACGCTAAGTGATATAGAATATTTCACTTCAATAAATGGTTTAAGATTTTTGCTTAATAACTCCGCTGGGAATACTTTATCCTGTCTACTGCTTTATCGTAAGCACGGAGGTAATATTCAGCAGTTCATAGCTTGCCTAGATTACATAATAACTAGCTTGGATATTGACGTTATATTTGGAGATTTTAATATTGATTACTTTAATGAAAAGAATATTTCTTCATTGAAAGTACTCGCCGAGTCTTTAAATTATGTGCAACTTGTAAGTAAACCAACATTTGTTTCTTCCGGAAGTCTTCTCGATCATGTTTACGTAAAACAGTCAATAAGCAATAAACTGGACACAAACGTTGTAAGTGTGTATTATTCAGATCACGAGGCTGTTAAGGTAACTGTAAGATTTTGACAAGTATTTTTATTAAACATTTTGGTATGTTGTATTGCGCCAGTATAGTTTCAAAAAAGTTTCAGTATATACCCAAACCAACTATATATATAATTATTATATAGTACTATATTAAATTTCAGAAAAAATAATCAAATGTTAAAAAATCGCTGAAATGAAAAGCCAGTCTACATGGAAACTGGGATGGGGGATTCTGGTAGATCCCCAAAGAGACTGACGTGAGGACTCTCCTGCAGTTACATGCAAACGAGGTATGTTCAATCATTTTAAAATTTGTAGCTAAATGCAACATTTACATTCACTATACTTAGTACACTACAGCTCAGATGTGATGTAAGGTCAAATACATAACTCAAAATGTCTTATTTTGGGATGCAAAGTTTGAAATGAGACATGCAGTTCGGTAAACTATCACCAATTATGTTAAGGTATGTCCCAAAATAGTTATGACTTATACTTGGTCTTCGTACAGTATATGATTGTTGTATAATGTGTAAAAGAATTAATGCGGTCGTACTATATTAGTTTACTCTGTCTTACGACAGATGATTTTACTCGTCAAGGGGAGAGCGCTACCGCTTGATGGGTTAACATTAATAAATTGTCATCTACACACGTAAAAATGCACAAGTTGTTACAGGTCTGCAAAGAAGTTCTACAAATCTGTTCTCAAGCTGTCCACAAGTTGTTTTCGCACTGCCTGTGCCCAGTTGTTGTAACGAGTTTGGAACAAGCTGTTAGCAACTTCTAACAAGCTTGATGGCATTATCAAACTTGTTACAAGGTTGTTCTAACAAGTCAGATACATTGATGATATAACAAGAAATGTTACAAGATTGATGACACAAGTTTGTAACAATATTGCTATGTCATGACTGTATCGGACTTGTTGAAACAACCTTGCAACAAGTCTGATAATATCAACAAAGTTGTTACAAGTTGTTAACAGCGTGTTGCAAACCTATGTTGAAAACTTGGGACAAGCATTGCGAACATAACTTATTGGCAGACTTGCTACAAGATGTGAGATTTTTACGCGTGTAGTTCACATAGTAAGGCACATGCATGCAAGGCGTGAACAGACGGTCTTATCTATACACTGTCTATATTGATGAGCTTATTATACTGTAGCTCTTGGGGGAAATGCAATTAAATATGTTTCGCTCACAAAACACCCAACCCCACTGTACTCATCACATGTGAACTAGTATAGGTATAAACAATTGCTAATAAATTTGCCAAATTTTCAGAAAATGAATTGAATGTTAAGACATCGCTCGAATGGGAAGCCAGTCAACGCACAGAGAGGTTCTGCTAGATCCCTTGAAAGAGAGTGACATGAATACCATTCCATAAAACAAGGTACGTTCACTCACACGTTTAATGAAACTACACATACAGCACTGAAACGTGGTTGGGCTATGTTTCAAAGTTGTTTGACTACGAACGTCATAGTGTTATCTTCACTGTTCTAATCACGGACTTATATGGTGTTGTAAACTGTAAAACGGTCTGAAATTAACTGTATAGGCCTACAATAATACAACCGCTCCAACTTCTGTATTTTGTAGAAAAACGTTTAATATATCACTACAAGGAAATAATTTCTCGGAGGTGATTCCTTTCAATAATGAAATGCCAATGGAACGTGGTTGGGCTACTGTATGTTTCAAACTTATTCGACTACGAACGTTGTTATCTTCACTGTTCTAATCACGGACTTATATGGTGTTGTAAACTGCTAAACCGTTCGTGAATTTGTATATGCTATTCACTAAGTTTGCTATTGGATCTCTGAATTAATATCGTACAACGTAGTTGAAATACGGTTGTTGATGTCTTTAATGACATAAGTAACATAGAATATATACTTCATTACTGCATGGTACCATAATTTATCACTTAATATTTTGTTTGCCAGCCCTGTAAATAGTTAGTTTGATACATAGTGAAATAGTCCTGTATCCAAATAAAGTTTTAAGAAAATAATATTATAAAATAACATGTATATAAAGCGTGCTCTGATTGATCGAAACCCATGTTTGGATCAGGCCATTCAAACACGGAAATTTAAAGTGAAAGTTTTAAAGTGAAATTTTAACACGGAAAGTTGTTATTTTCGACTCGTGATTTCGCGCGCTTTTCTTAACTCTCGCAACATTCCCGCGTGTTGGGATCAGGCCATCCAAACACGGAAACCATAAAGTAATTGAATAATACCTTACTTGTATTAAAATTCACGTGGTACTCACTTTCGCTCAGCTTTTATTTCGGTTTTGTTCAGGACTTATTCGTGCAGCTTTAAATCTGCGCAATAAATTTTCTTGTTCGCATTCTTTGGTCAAGTTGATCGAAGCAATTAACGCAGTTACCATCATTACTTTCTATCAACGAATAAACTTGTCAAAATTTGATAAAGCAACTGTGACAATAAGAAAGCAACTGTGCGTGATATTAAATTTAGACGATCTCCGTTACCACAAAGAGACTTGGAGATTCCCACTTCCTTAGTGGTCATGCAAAACAACGCGAGTTTGGAAATGTATAGCAAAATGCAGACATTCATCGCGGAAATATTACGTGGTCGTGGAGCCTGAAAAAAGTGCCAACGGAAATTACTCGGCATGATGATGAAGGGCAATTGCCCCTTTGCGACAAGTATAGTCAATGACATGATGTAATTCACAGAATAAGCAGTCTACTTTGCCCGTCAGAATATCGGAGATCCCGTTATTAGAGCTTCGGCTCTGTGGGTGCGCCCTTCCTGTTTTTGGGTAAATGAAACAAATAAATTAGAATGTGCTTTCACATATAAAGATTTAGTCTTTTCACGGGTCACGCAAAATTGCAAAAATTCTTTCACGTTCATGAAAAAATCGAAGCGATCATGAATCACATGAAAATACAAACAAAACTCACGGATTATGATAAGACGTCTTCCTCAATTGTGCTGGCGTTAGGGACAGGGTGGGGGTTAGGCATTCATTAAAGAGAACCCTGGGTACGAGGTTGCATTAGTTTCTGCTTTGGAATACCAATTATTGTTAATGCCAGACAGTTTGACATGTTCCGATGATTGGTAATCCCAGACCGAGGATGTGTTGCAATTTTATATAAAATATTTCCAAAACAACCAGAAATTCCGTATTTATTCCTTGGAAGACTTGGAAAGCTGCTAAAGCTGCCTACACAAAACAGACAAATCAAGTATATTTCTATTTGCCGACCACGGGTCACAGTTAAATCGAAGTTTTCTTTCACGTGCACGGAAAATTTTTTGACGACATATCATCACAAATTAAGAAAATCGTTGATCAACCCCGACTTGGGGTTGGTACCGAAGAGAAGCGAGAAAACAGTGTAAATTTTTCATTTACCCAACCTCAACAATGGTCAAAATAATGTTTACCCAACCCATGTGTTACTGTACTTCATAATAATTAAACACACAAGATTATGGTTACAGAATACAGAAATAAAGTTGCTTAAATTCTAAAAGCTCGTAAACTCACTGAGTGTGAAAAAGCAATCTCGTTTCTGCTGATCAATGATGGAGTCCTTCCTCAATCACTGATGGTCTATTTTCGTACAGAATGTATTGTACACATTTTTCTTTATATTTTCCAATGCATGATAATTTTTTACCCAACCCATGAGCTAGTCAAAAACTTGATTACCCAACCCATATCTCTTCGGTACCAACCCCTGGTATAAATAATGAACGGTCCCTAACCTGCGAACGGGCATACTCTGGTACGAGATTGAAAGTGCATTAAAAGTGTATGGGCGTATTTCGTTTCTTGGTGTGTTCAGTCGGACTGCTCGCGCCTACTACTCAGATACAAAGCCGTGCCTTTCGCTCTCCAAACCTACGAGAAATTATAAAGTTATAATATCATGATTGCGGGTATTCCCTTTGTTCTCGCAGGGCAATTAAAAATTAATACACCTCAATATATTCATATCCAAGTTAGCAATTGTAAAAATATAGTAATAGACGAGTTTGATTTCACAACTGACAAAGCTATCATCGATTTCAAAATGATTTTGTATTATTTATATTGTCGTAATTGTACAGCACGTGCAGTTGCAGGCGCCCAGCATGTAGCGATAACTGCATGCGATTGGTTCTCTAAATTTAGCAGCATTCTAAAAATACAAGGTAATTTTTCGTCATTTTTGGACGATGTGGTACTTGGAAATTTGTGACAATTACTACGGTAATTTCAGAACTACCGTGGTAATTTTTCGTCAATTTTGGCCGATTGTGATAATTTGAAATTTCAAGACCTTAATAGTCCAGATTTTGGTGAAAACCCCCTAAATTTTACAGATTTTGGTGAAAAAAACTGGTTTTGCCCATGTTTTACTTGTTATTTGTACGGAAAAAAAATTTTCAACCCTATTTTAAGAGGTGGTTCTCCGGGAAAATTTTGGTGTCCAAATTTGAAGCGTGCATGTGGTTTGACTGACAACTATCTCGAACTCGTATAGAGACACTCGAAAAGATTTCTCTCCAACAAATCGGTGCAATACTGCTCAAGTTGGGGCGTTGCATGGCCTTGGCGGTGAAATTTTTATAACTTCGATTTCACGAGCAATAAGTTATTATAAGAAAAACTTTTTAAAAGTTTTGCGAAAATGTAGTATTCTAGAAATGAATACATTAATAAGGGTATTATTTTTTACATTCGACCCAGGGGTCGTTTCTTCGTGGGGGAATGTCAATTCTTCATGGGGAATGTCAATTCTTCATGGGGAATGTCAATTCTTCATGGGGAATACTGGGAATGTCAATTCTTCTAGGGGAAGTAGAGTTATTTTTGGAAGTGACAATTGTCGACGTAAACAAATTACTCGTGCATCATATACGTAAATACTTTACTTCAAATGCCAAGTTCATTAATTTAATTAAATATATTTAAAAAGCCGTTGTAAATTATAAGACGTTCTGTGAAAACGTTCCCAGGCACAAGCATACGTTCTAATACGAGAAGTAAAAATTTTACAAGCTCAAAACACCTCGTATATATTCGGCATACTTTTCCGATAAACGCTGGAGTTATTAATAATAGTCCATCCACAAATGTCAAATTTTGTATCGTGTAACTGGAGTAAAGTACGTGTGAAACGAGAAAACAAGGACAGTCAGTTGGCACTTTTAACGCGTTCAATATGCATGGACATGCATGGTCCTGGCTTAGAAATTAACTATATATATAAACAAACATCTCAACGAAATGTATGTTGAATATGAAAATTTATTAATGCATTTTTAATAGTTGCATATTATCGATGGAAAATATAAACATACTACAGCTAACAACTTGTTCGAGTGAACGTTTATCAGTAATCAGTGTTTTAAAGTCAACAAAATCCCATGAGAAGTGTTAATGTCAAGCAAAATATAAACTCAAAATATAACAAAATACTTCAGTCAGTTTCTATACTAACTCGCTGGTGTCACTCAACTAATGAAGTTTAATCTCAGACACAATAAGTGTGACGGGATCATACTTGATACTAACATTGTTCAACAGCAATAATGTTTCGATTATTTGTTCTTCTGACATTTCGTCCATATTTGAAATAAGTGATCGCAAGTTGTGGTCCAATACCATCAAGGTGACGGGATTATTATTTGCGACGGTAATATGTGCGGACATTTTCTTCTCACAGTTTGAAAGAACCATGGAATGAGTGCACCTGTCACACTTCACAATCAGGCTGGCTGTAGCTTGCAACAATTTCTTTGAACACTGGACACAAATGCGATACAATTCGATTTGCTCGACAGATGTAATAAACGGGACAACCACTGTTAATTCGGTTTCGTCGTGTTCAGATGTAACGTCGACGTCGATCTCTGCTATCTCTGTGTTTTCCGTTTCTACGATAATGGAACTTGGAGTTGTTGTTAATTTTTTAACATTTTTCCAGACGCGTACTCGTAAATTACGCATCATGTAGACACTCCCAGATTTTACAGAAGCGATGTTCTCTTCAAACAAACTTACGTCTATCTGCGCTGTCGTATCCGCAAGTGTAGCTTCCGCCAATTTGAGGCCCCGACCAACATTGGATATTTCGCCGATGGTGCCGAATTTTCCGATTACTGATACTAGATCGCCCTCTTCGGAGGACTCTAGAACTTCCTTAAGGGATATGCACTTCCTCGAGGATAATTTGTTGTACTGAAAACAGTACTCAGTTGGGGTTGGTTTAGAAATGTTCGTCATATCATTGATGATGAGCTTTTCACAATCTGGAGTAAAAGTGAACTTTCTGATCTTAATGGGTGTACGAGTCTTTTCGCTCTCCGAAATTATTGCACGCTTTCGTGGTGAGTAAAGAAGTGTGTCGATTTCTTTGTCTTGGGTTTGCAGCACGCATGTGGAGTATTTCATAGTTTTCCGTTTGTTAGGAATCGGCGAAGAGAGAATGTGGACGTAGCCGATAACTTCTGAGGGCATTGATGTTGCTGGAGAGCTCGGATATGTTGTCGGGGAGCTTGGAGCGTTGCTTGCTTCGCCTTCTTTTGCCATGTTTAAATTTTTCGCCGTTGGGGTGTTCTCGCTTTCTCTTTGCACTAATTTTGTTGGTGTGGTTGGACTATTTTTCATGTCCCTTTTTTTAGAAAGGTCTTTCCCTTTCTCTACACTTTTTTTCCCTTTTTTGTTTTTGTTTGAATCTTTTTCGCCCTCCATCACGTCCCTTGCTAATAGATTCGTAACCACATGCAAACTACAATTTAGACAATGACTCATCAACCGCCCATAACACTTTGCAAGGCGACACCACAGGCGACACTCTATATTATGACGTCATTGCATGTCAACCACTGACGTATCAACACTATATTACTGTAAATCACTATTACTGTAATTGGGGTTTGGGAGCTAGCAAAATCAAGGAAATTTTCTAAAAGAAAATTGTCCGCTGGCAAAGGAAATCCAATTTGGAAGGGTCAGAAAGGAAACTTAATATATGACAGAAATATTTACTTTTGACAGAAATAGTAAAGAAATTTCTATATAATTAACACCTAAACAGCATTCTCGATAGACTTATTATAAACACTGACTGGACTATAAACTGGACTCTGGACTTTAGAATTTTTTTAATTTCTGGAGAACTCGGACATTCCAACTCTCCCGATTTTACCGGGAGTCTCCCGAAAATTCATGCAATCTCCTGGTCTCCCGATTTTTATGAAATTCTCCCGATTTTTCAGAATATTCAGGAAATATCTTAAAAAATCATAAATATACTGTTTTTAGCATGATAATAGTTTGTGTTGACCTTTTTATGAAGTTACTTTATGGCAATTTATAGGATCACTAATAACAACATACTCCCAAAATGCAGGAAACGCCATTTCAGAAGACTTAATTTGTATTATTTTTTCCCAGAAGAACTAAATTTCAATTCATTGAACAGTCTCCCTAAATTTTACTTCGAGTAGTTGGAATGTCTAAGAACTTGCTTGTATGCCAGCTTATTTCCTATAGTATTAATTATAGTTATAAATAGGTACGCACGCGTAACGTGTTCTGCAGATATTAGTGACACAAGTATGTTGAATATCATGACTATTGAAATACGTAGAACTAGGTTTTAATAATAATTGTCTAATGAGGTTGGATTTTCGTGTTGATGTTAATTCCATAACTGTAGGGTTTCCTCAGTTTGGTGACAACTTTGTCGATACAGGCCATAGATTGTGATGTCATTCCTGATAGTTTTACAATCCTCTTATCACAATCTTCTTAATTAAACGCAGGCTACACATTCATTTGACAAACTGCTTGTTAAAGCTATTCAATCAATCAACCATAGAACCTGTTCTTAGGCTACAGGTTACCACTTAGATAATTATATGCAGTCATAAACTGTCCAAAGCATAAAACCGTGCTCCATATGAAATCTGCGATTTAGGGGCTAGCTACTTCACATTCCTGCACTTGAAAGCATGCCATGACATAGATCCCAGTTCAAGTCCCTTCAATCCAGGCTCTCCACTTCCATTCCCTTCCAAACACGCTCTAGTTGGGTGGGAAGCAGAAGTAGAGAGCCTCGCTTGATTTCAGTTCTGGGGTGGGGTATTACAGTAATACGTACTTTGTCTTGTAACATGTTATTTACTGTATATTAGTGTCAGTGTGTAACCATTTGTGAAGAATTTAATAATAATAATAAAACTGATGCATAATTTACAATCGAACCTAGTAGTATCCTAGGTAACAACATCTGACCTAGTTTAGCGAGACTATAGGTCTGCGACACCTAAGTTTTCTCGTACTTTGACCCTTGTTACCCAGGATACTATGCCCAAATATGAATATTTCGCATAAGATCTATATAATCGTTAGCCTGCTTGCACCCACCCAAAAATTTGGAAACGGAAAAAATTTCCAGTTTACCTTAGAATGAAATTTCGGGCTGAGAGCACTGCAGCGGCGTTGTGAGAACATTGCCTTTGGGGGGTGTGAGGTTGGATTTACCTGAATTTATCCAACTTAACATTTTTACCTGATTTTGCGACGCATGCATGGCGAGAACATTTCAATCACTTATTAATTGGGGGGGGGGGGAGTCGCACAAAATTTTCCGGACATACCAAAAATTTTCCGAACATATCGTAATCTTCACGAATATACAAAATATTTTCCGGACATATCATAATTTTTCCCAAAATACAAAAGTTTTTCTGGACATATCTTTATTTTTACGATCGTGTATTTTTACGAAATACAAAAAAATTTTTCCACAGATATAGTTATTTTTTTCCCAATTCACTTTCTTATGCCCTGAGAATTACCTGAATTTACCTAAAACTCTACTGAAAATCTACCAGAATTTACCCGCTGAAAATCTACTGGAAATTGCTCGTGAGCAATTATTAGGGGGGGGGGGTTGCACCCCCCAGTCGCTACTGCCCTGGCGAGCAGGCTACATAATACAATACCATGAGACTGAGCATATATTCCACGGTGCCTAAAGGACGTTAGCCATCGCGATGTGTGAGTTTGTTATCGTTGAATCATAAGCTTTGCCATTTATTAAAACATAGTGTGTCTTCGTGCTTATAGTGCACTTTAATAACCGCCAACGTGTTGTTTAGCGCATGCTAAAACCCCAGCCGCCCCAGCGACTTAACGCTCAATGGAGCGTCTTGTTAACTCTAAAAACTGTAGATACCATTTCACGTTTTCTCCAGTATTTTATCACATTTACCAGTGAGTGAAGTTAGAAATTATTATCTTGGATGATAGCCGCGATATTCAACCATTTTGAAGAGCTTTCAAACCAACGTGACGTCATAAATTAGCGGACATATTCACACCATTTACATGCCAAACAAATTTAAATATCTCGGGAACAAACCATAAAAAAATGAAACTGAAAAATAAGTTACACTACAGCTTAAAGATTTCTTTCATTTAAGAAAATAAAAACATTCATGTCATATAAACATTTCTGGCTGCTTAATCACACTTTCAACAACGATCTAAAAATATTTTTACCAACGCAACTCTGTATCTTGTAGATGGAATACTAACATTCTTTACTGGTTCATCCTATTTGTTTACTAACGTGGATTTTCTGCAAACCTGTTACTCTTGGGGTTGTTTCTGCTTTCATGATGAATTCGGTTTATGTCTACTTTCCCTGCTATAGCTACGTCCCATATAGGGATAATATGATTACTTCGACACAATATAGCCACGTACAAATAATATAAAACACGTTGTTGCATCAGTATGATACAAATAAAAACACTGTTCTCCTAAACAAAACTCAACTGTTACGCTAATCTCAACTAATGCAAACATTTTTTCTCAATCCATAGAGTCAATACTGGTATAGTACTGGATGTATATTATACGATTGTTCATGCACAGCCAAATCCACGAGCATTTTTAATGCCGAACACTACGGCGTTCTTGAAGCTTTCGTAATCACCATGAACAACCGGCAGATTGCACGTGTTAGCTTTAGGAAACTTGGATAACTTTCCATCTGTTTCAGTTTCGTGCAGAAATTGTAATTCACAATGTAAGCCTTGGGGAGGAAAGATTTTGCAACCGGATGCAAAGAACAAAATTTCCGAGAGGTTGATTTGTGTGGGGTCTTCTTCGGCGTCTTGCAGGAAGTCGTTCCAGTGCGACAGGACTAGAAATTCGACATTTCTTCTATTTGAACCTTCTTCTGCACGCTTCACTTTGAAAACAGACATTATCATGCCAACGGTTAACGGTTCTGAATTGTAACAAAATGTTTCTCTGAACAAATTTGAGTATTTCAACATGGCTTCGAGCACACCTAAGGCTCGCAAGCCTTCCTTGAAGCTGTAGTATGCTGGTTGACTTCTCCCCAACACATACCAGTTGATGGTGCGCTGGACTATCTTGTCAACATCGGCCTTAATTCTAATAATCTGCAACGTGCCTGCCATGTCAAATATGGTATCCAATTTTTCGTCGCTAATGATTTTCCGAGCAGCATCCACACAAGGAGTTTGTAATAACTTGCCAAGCGATTCTCTCATCTCAAAATCAGGAATATCATCAAGTGTTGCACTGAGGTTCTGCGTTCCCGATTCATTAACAATCGCATCGTAACATGAACTTGAGAGACAATTGACACCTGGACCACCATGTACAAGTGCCATGGCGAAAATCTGTCCGGCCATGAAGTACTCCCGTTCTTCTAAGCAGGTTGCATTTAACGACAGGAACTTTGACGATATTCCACCGAAGAAAAGTCGCGAATTAACCAGCCATTCTGTGATAAGGGTAAAGAATTCCCTCCCTGGACCTCCCATGTCCACAGCTCCTTCTGACTGACCGATGTCGTCCGTAAACTTTACTGATAACTTATTCACAGGACTAAACGACTTTCTGTTCATCGCCCTTTTGGTACCTTCCCATATATGATTTCGACTTAAGTTGAAGATTGAAATTTGATCATAGGACGTTGCTTCTGCAAGATTCGATAGTATTTCCTTCAATGTGATTTTCTCCTCAATGTCGTCATGAATAACGTCATCTCCATTAGTTTCTACTATCGGAATTTATTTCGTCAAACAGCAACGTGGCTTAAATTTCGTCTAAATCGCATACAACTTTGTTAGAAGATTTGGGTGTGCTCAGTACATCCAGAACTTCACTACTTGTAGATGCTTGTGTACTTTCTGCGGATGTATAGTCAGCCTCACAACTACAATTTAAAGAAAAATACTTTTACGTCAAATTTGGTGTTCCGTATGTTGCCGGCAACATTGGAATATTGTCACGCAATGCCATTGTTGATCGGCAGATTGCTCTAGCAAATTTCAACCGACGCGAACAAATTGCAATTTTTACATGTTGACAATTTGTCGATCGAGAGGTCGCGTCGAGAGGTTGATGCCAAGCATTTTATTGGACTGTTTTGTACTAGTAGCCATTCAGACTTTATTTATAAATTTTTGAATTTTGCATTTGACGGTTTAATACTGTTACTTTAGTATGTAAAAATTGCAATTTGTTCGCGTCTGTTGCAATTTGCTAGAGCAATCAGTTGATCAATATAATTTGCAATATTGCGTGACAAAACTCTGCGGAAAGATGCAACTACGTAATACATTAACCTTTCTGGCCACTAGCAAACCAACGAAATATTACTAGAGCGATGATTTCACAATCGAGTACAGTTTAATTTTAGTTTTCCTCAGCACTAAAAATTTAACAGAATGTTATAAAATGATGCAACTATATACGCGTGGCTGTGAGATTTTAAACAGGGTTCGTACAAGTGAGGAAGAGTGAAATTCAAGGACATATGCAAGGACTAAATACTGAAGAAAAGGGGTTAGAAATCAGATACGAACATGCAAAATCAAATCTCAGAACGTTTATTTATTTGATTTGTGAAATTGTGATCATTATATCTGATTATCATTATACATTGTATGTACACCTAATTGGACTGAATTTCAATATGTCAACCCTATATTTTAACATATGTTTCAATCAGCATATGAAACCAGAACCACATCATGCAGATATTAAACTGGCCCTCACTAAAAGTCAATACATTAATTAAAAATTTCGTCTATTTTCAATTTAGTTGCATCATTTTTTTATATAACCTTAATATAGTACCAACTGTAGCTATATTACTGATTTGCTGTCACAATTTAAATCATGTGAGAAGACAATGTTTTTATCAGTACCGTTCATCCTTATAGATGCAAGGACTGTACTTATGTTGTTAAATAAAATATATATTAATTAGTAATTTACCTAAAAGATCCTGATGCATAATTTCTGCTAGTGGAATGTCTGGCTACCACACTGCTACATGTAGATAAACGGCCATTCTGTTGTGAGCTTACAGGTTATGAATTAGATGTTTCCGAATTTCTCAAATTGCATGATGACTGAAGCAGGATATCCTATAGATGATTAAACATCACTATTTACAATTAATCTGATCAAATATGTGTTCAGTACTGTACAACCAAAATATAGCCATACTAAATGTATGGCAATACCATGATAAAACTGCACCAAATATTTTTTTACCATTCAATTACTCAACTTTGAGATTTCAATTAATTAGTTGAAATATGCTACAGTATAATATTAAAAATCCAAGCTCTTCTACTTAACAAATTGGGTGGAGAGCACATACATTTTGACTTAAAGGATCGCTCCTTCATGAATTGTCATTGGGCTAATTTCCATTAAAAACTGAATAATTCCTTCTATGGGGTTAATTAACTAGGATCAGAATGACATGACCCACAACAAACACCTGTGATGTAGTGAAGACTTCCTAATAAAACAGAACCCCTGAAGAATTTAGTGTTTTTACACATACTTATAACAGCCTGCTCAGTAGCCCCTCCCCCCCCTAAAATTTGAAGGCAGACAATTAGGACGAAATTTCGGGCTGCAAGCAGGCTGCATGTACTTCACCCCAGAAGATATACAATCAAAATACAATGTACCTTAGAGACGGTCATAAAGTACAGGGAGGGGGCTGGAAAATTAAAATTTTTAAAAACATATTTCTTGAAGACCCATCCCACAAGTTAGGCATAATTATTGATGGCCCACTCTTTTGCCCTTGCATAAAAATTGATGACCAACCCTTGCATTGAAAATTTGCTTCAAATATACTTGCTCCAAGTCTCTCTTTCTCTTCACTTCCTTTGTGTTCTTTCTATTGTGTAATACATGATGTAGCCAACAAGTAGTACACACTAATTTAATGACGAAAAACTCGTGGATAACCCTTCATAATTTATAAAATATTAAGAATATCTTTTATTTGTTGTCTGTGATAAAATAACCATGATTAAATCCAACTATTTATTATCCGGAATCTTGTGTTTAATACATATTGTATTTCTTCATTGACATTTTTCCAGCCATGCTTTGTAAAGATAATATTTAATAATGATCTCTATACCTTTTGAAACCTATATATTAATCAAGCACATTTTACTATGACCCACCCCCAAACTGTTGTTAAATTTTAAATGACCCACCCCTTTCTGATGTTCAAAATTGGATGACCCACACCCTGTTTTTTTCCAGCCCCCCCCCTGTACTTTATGATTGGTCCCTTCATACAGGGACGTCGCGAAGCCATCAACATTGGGGGGGGGGTCGTCATGTTTTGACCAACTTTTCCTAGGGGGGGAGGTCAAAAATATTTTCCGTACTAATATAGTCGGAAAAATTTTCCGGACTATTATAAGCATATTCAAAATTTTTCGACCAATATAAGCAATGCTTCCGACTTTTTCACCGCAAACGTAACTGAAGCTTTAAAATTGTTAAAAGTGCGAACCATTTCATAACTTTTAACAACTTCGACCATCTTTTTTACAAAACTTTCACCAAATTACCTTCAATTTTAATTAAGCAAATATCAGTTCCATTTTGATCAACTTTGGGCAAATATCAGTTCCATTTTGACCAAATTTGACCAATGTTTGAATTATTGGGGGGTGTTTAATACACCGCTATTGGGGGGTGTTACACCCCCCCCCCCACGTCCACCCACCCCCCTATAGCGACATTCCTGCCTTCGTATCACTGAGGAATTCCAGGGCAAAAGATCATCTTATCCCTTCAGGCTCTTTTATATAGCAGGGGGAGGAGGGGGTACATATATTAAATGGAATATCGTGGAATTTTTTAATATTGCCAACTACAGTATTTAAAACAATATATACTTAAAACAATTCAATAATTAGGGTCATTGACAGATACCTTTGATGTGTTATTGGTGGCACTTCCCGCAGAAGTACAAGGTTCCTCTGAAGTAACAGAGTGAACAGACTCGCTGCTGAACTCACAGTCGTCACTTTCATTTCCACCATCATTGTTCAAAAGATCTCTCTGTATAAGGTACAATGTTATGCGGTTAAAGCTTTTACCAACGTCTTCCTTGTACTTGTCCAGCTGAAATATTTGAGCAGGTTGTCCAGGTAACGCGAGAACTTCAGTGCCATCAGGATAGGCGAGAGTGTAGTCTTCGTTTGGATCAAAACTTCGGTCATGTGGTGAATGCTTTTCAAGTGCTTGGCTTAACAATGGTACCTTACGAATATCTGAAAGGACACGAACCATCATCGCCTTTCCTTTAACTGGTTTAAAAACTCCATTGACTAACTTCATTAACTCATTCCCATCTGGTCGAAAAGTAGCAATTTCGAGTGGCATTGTTTCAAACGCTTATATCTCTCAAACTATACATCGCACGGAAACAGAAATTGCATCGTTCGAAAGAGGAGGACTTCTGCTTTCCAACGATACCAATTTCATCTGGAGCTTGGTTAACGATTTACTCGCATAAATTTGCATAAATTATGATATAAAAAAATGTTGCAATTATGCATAAAATGTATTTAGCGGTTCAAATTTCAAATATGTCAAATAATTTTATGAATATGACTGAAAGAGACGGTTATGATCTACAAGTACCCGAAGTTTCATGCATGTAGAATAAATAGAAATATTTTTATTAAATTTTTATATAAACTAGGTAGTGGAGTAAAATTTACATTTTGTGCTCACATGAAACAAATACCTTTATCAAAGGTCCTTTTTTTTTGCTGCAACATGTTATCAATACAAATTTCCAATATTTCTTACTCTCCAAAGACAGTGTGGCACCAAAATAAGTCTGTGATACCCACAAATGAACACTCAAATCATGATTAGCAAAATGTCTTTATTTCTACAATTACTACATATGTTCTTAGATAATCATTACACCATTCACTTTAGTTATTAGTGGCATAACCAGCCTCAAAATTTGGTCATGCTATTCAAATTTTAAATAATCACTACTCATTTGTTTAGAAATTGATTGTTTTCACAATCTAGAACATGAAAATATTTGCAAATAGCATGACCAAGTGTTGTTGGGCTGGCATCATCATAATTAGTAGTTATAAAAAAGTAATGTTTTCCAAGGCAGTAATGTTTGCTAAAGCAGTAATGTTTGCCAAAGCACATAATTGGATTATGTGGTGAAAATATATCCTTTATATTGTACTACAAAAGACCTAAAACTGTAACCAAACTGATATCAGATCACCACGTCATACCCAAATCTGTTGCGATGAATATCTGGATTTCTTCCTGTATAAATTTCAAAGTTATATTTGCAATATAACCATTAGGATTGTCTGCAGCAACCCACAGATTTATTCCCCACATAGTATGTCATCTAGCTTTCATGAACTGCCTAAACCCCAACCTATTTCTTGATTTGACAGTGTGTTTGTCTGCAACAACAATATTCTGTGATGGCTGGTACAGTTGTTGATGCAGTTTATTGCTGTAGTCTTTAGTACAGGATCTACCATATTCACAAATGCCATAAGCGCTTTGTACCTAACCCGAGAAATTATTTCTATTGCCCACAGACCATGATATAAGGTTTTTACACTCCAATAATTTTCAATCTCACTGTCGACCTTTAGCAAACCTGCATATACTAGAAGGCAATCAACCTCTCAAGGTTGGTGGTGGACTGCAAGACCCTTCTTTATTAGTATATGGGGATAACTTTTGAGTTATTTGTATATGGGCATATGTATTGATATGGCCAGGAAACTACCTCCTGAAGCATTCCCTTTAGTAAAAAAGAGTCGAATGAACTCAAGCTCACAGTTGATCGAAATGGATCCCGGACATGTCAGTGAGGAGCAAAATCCGGGAGAACATTCCTAGCGTCAGGATCATCATATCCGTCATGTACTATGTATGGGGCCTAGTGGGGATGCTAGACAGGGAGCTTTCAAAACCCCCTGCCTTCCCTCTGGGTTGATGAGTGGGGTTCTCATGACTCATCAGAACTCTACTTCCCTGAGGCTATGAAACAGGAACAGCAGATAGGAACAGGATCAATATATTCATCAGTGCAAATACAAACTTTTATACTAGGTGTCCCAAAAAAAGTACTCCGGTTTGATTTATAATAACTTCTAAACAAGTAAAGCTATCAAACAGAAATAACTTGCATTAAATAGAGGAAGGACTAACTTAGATTTTGATATGTTACAGTTGTATTTTACTTAAAAATTCACGGAGGTATTAATGTTCAAAATCGGGAGCATATTTTGGGATGTGTCTAAAATTAGCGAAAATCGGCATATCAAATATTAACTTCAGCATTTGTTTGCTTCATGACATATCAGGCTAACTTGTATTTCAGCGAAATGTCGTTAGGGTTTGTAAGGGATATGGCGTAGATTTAGACTTCTTACATGTAAGTCTTAGCTCATTGTTTCCTGAAATATGAACGTACGAAATTATGCAAGTATTTAAAAGGTCTTTACAAACTTTACAAATTTATAAGGTACATGAAAGAATTTTTCTTAGCCTAATTTTTTTATGTTTTTCATGGTCTCAAAACAGAGTTGATTATTTCTCGGTTAGAGCAGGATGAATATCATTCTGCAATGAAGGAAATAATATTGCTTTTTGCAAATACACATCACAGTATCAACGCTACTATTTTGTTACCGTACGTTTTGTTCCAAAAATGTTGGATAATCTCTAGGGAGTTGCATGCTTAATTGTTATGTCTTATGGAGTTGTATGGTTTGATTGTGTTTCATTCTCAGTTTATTCTGAACTTGCCAAGATTAAGAAAAGGCAAAAGAGTTTGGGTGTTCTTAACAAGATTTCAGAACGTTGCAGAAGTTAGAAGAGCTTCACAATTCCATTGTGACAGCATGCCCTAATTCTGAACTACGAACGATCCATGACGATCCTTCGCGATGCAGTGGTCTCATGAAATAAGGAAACGTATATATTCGTGCTAGGAACACATGCGGATTTCGGACGAATAAATCTTTCTTGTATTTTGTAGATATAATAATACCTTGTTTCATAATAAACAATTTGTCAAGTGTCATTTATTTACTGGTAATAGTGCATGTTTCAGTCGGGCAAATCTTGATTAATATTTGATACGCCGTTTTTTGCATATTTCAGACACATCCAGAAATATGTTTCCGATTTTAAACATTAATATCTCCGTGAATTTTTAAGTGAAATACAATTGTAATATATCAAAATCTAAGTTAATCTTTTCTTTATTTGATGCAAGTTATTTCTCTTTAAAAGCTTTACTTGTTTAGACGTTATTACGAATCAAACCGGAGTACTTTTTTTTGGGACACCCGGTAGTAAATGGTAATTTAGCTTCCTAATTTTGGTCTATATATTGGGTTTCTCAAGATGTTTTCATTTTTCGGTTTTTGTTTTCTATATTATTTTGATTGTTAATTATGAATCCTGATCATGCACGCTTATGGTGTGTGTTTGTGTGTGTGACAGAAGAACATGCATTCTAAATGTTTTTAGGAACCAGTCTATATTTGTCAACCTGAATTGGTTCACTGTTTATGGGCAACTGCACCCCTCCCCCTCTCTAGAATTAGAAAATGCAAATGAAAGTATTCAGTTGTTCAACATTATGGCTTTATGTTCAAACAATTAGTTTCGGAACGGTTGACACGCTTTAATTAAATGAGAAAATATAAGTGTACATGTACATACCTTTTTGTTTTAGACAGAAGACAAAATATACAAGTACAAAAATTATTTAATGACAGTTCTATTGTGGCTACAGATGAAATACAAATAATAATTGAATATACATATATTTAATGCTTCCATGCAGGCATGCACTGATCTAGAACTAACTACAATTTCTCAGAATGCGTAATTTTTAATTAGATGCGCAGTCGAGACCCTAGCAATACACCCTTTCGATAATTACGTCAAACATACTTTTTGGTCTTGGAGCCTCGCTCTCATTAGTGAATTACGCAAGGTGATTGGCTCACGATTCATGAGAGCGAGGCTCCCTGGCCAAATGACGTAATTATCGAAAGGATTTTAGCTTATATTGCAGAATCTGAATGTATCATTCTGTATTGGACTCTACAAGGATGCATCTAATTAACTGATATGACCTTGAAATGCATTCACATTTGGGTATACTTATTTCATTCAACATATTATGCGTACGGCCCTGCCTCTTTTAGTATCACGCTGGTCTTGTGGTCCAACGAGGAATTTGGCGGAGACTATATAGAAAAGTCTTGTTGATCATCTTCCAAGATGTTGAAATGGCTTTTCTTAGCTTGTAGCATCTCATTTTGTGGTAAGTGCATTTGCAGTCTTTGTAATTCCTCTCTTGACGAAACCGCTCTGGCAAACTAGTTATTCAAATAATTTCCCAGGTCGGCAATACAGTAAAAACCCACATAAAAGAACCCAACTATTTTTCAGTATGTACTTAGTGAGAAATTAGGTTGAGTTGGTTCTTAACTGGTTCTTATATCTAGACAAAACAATCGGCTTCCTGGCTTAGTGTTTAGATTTGTTTCCTTAATTAGTGAGCTGTTGATAGTATTACAGTAGCTAATAATTGCTCCTTATACCCTGCAAAAGGGTCCAAATTTGAGAAAATATATCCTCGTTGAGTATCAAACACAGATTGCATTTACAATGGTAATATCAAGCATATTCCTGCCAATATACCTATAGCCACAGAACATTCATTCTAAATGGTTTTATTTAGGAACCATTCTCATTTGTCAAGTTGAACCTGCATTGATTCAGTGTATCTTGGGTGTTTAATTGCCTAAATTTCACGGTTGAGCTGTATTAAGTGTAATAAATTATATAAACACAGTAATGATTTTACTAAGTTTGGATGAACATCAAACTATACTTGATATAGTATACATAAACCAAACTGTACCTAAACTATACACGGCTAAAAACGCACAGGTTGTTCCAAGTTGATATCGACAGGCGTGAACAATGTTGTGCGGCCAACTATGAACAAGTTGTCAACCATTTTGTCCCAAGTTGTTACAGTTGAACAATGCATGCTGCAACAACATGTTGACAATACTGTTCATAGTGGGCCGCACAACCTTGTTCACGCCTGTTGATATCAATCTGGAACAAAAAAGTTGTCGATTTTCTCAATTTTTACGCGTGTATATACATAATGTGAACTGCGACTCATGACATATAATGCATATCTAAAACGAAATAAGCTGTACTTGATTGGAAAATAAACAACTAAAATTAAGAATATACGTGTGAGCTGGTGCATGCGACAGTTTTAGGCAAAAGTTGTGTGGTGTAAATCGGCCTTTATCATATATCTTATCAAGCGGAAAAATATGAATGTTTATGCTTGTCGGCTGTCATATTGATTAAGTATATTTGTTTTTCAATTTTCTTTTCAATTAAACCTTACCTAAACGCATACAGATATTTCAATTAAGGTTGTCCACGAGCAAAGCGGAAAAGTCGAATACGAGCGCGAAAGGCTGCTGGGAATCGCTATGAAAATTCATTAATTCTTTAGGGATTCCCATGCAGCAGCCTTTCGCGCTCGTATTCGACTTTTCCGCTTTTCTTGTGGACAACCTTAATTGAAATAGCTGTATACTGTTTTTATTTGTTCATAAATGGACAGTATACAGCTCTTGAACTTTCCTGGAACCTAAAATTTTAGAAAACTGTTGGGAGCCACCTTAAACGTGATCATAAAGAGTTTGTACAGTGAGCAGCAACTAGTTATAGATATCCTTTAAATTTATAAAACTATGTCATTTGAGCTAAAAATTTCAGTATAAAAAACCATATGACTATATAGTTGATATAAAACTAAGCCGTCCAAAGGTGAAAACAAAACCACGTCGCTAACTAGATTATAATTATGCCGGTGTTGCATGCCACATGATGCAGGGTAAGTACTTTCTGGTTCGTTTTTATAGCTGCATATAGTTGTATATTATTATGCAGATTGTAGATAAAGCTTTATTTAAACACGCTATAACCCCTTCAGCATTTGCTGATTTCCAAGAGGGGCGTGATGATAAAATATATACAATAGTTATACACTTACATATTAAATTTTACAATTAGTTAAATCATGGTTAAATAAAGATATAATACTAGAAGTTACTATCGCAAGGAAAATGCTGCCTCACCCCCAAGGGATGAAGGCAGCATTAGCAATTTGCTGAATAAGGGTCCTGTTTATATGATCCCACTAGGACGAGATATGAGGCAGGATGATTTCGATATACTGAATTAAATCACGGTGCATGATTCAGCAAACAGGGACGTCGCTACAGGGTGTGTGTGGAGGGTGTAACATCCCCCCCCCCAATAATTCTAAATGTTGGTGAAAGTTGGTCAAAATGGAACTAATATTTGTTTAAAATAATTGAAGGTCAAAGTTGGTAAGATTCGGTCAAAGTTTGAGATAAAAGACTATCATAGTTATGATATCGTTCGCAATGTTAACAATTTCTAAGCTTTGGTCATGTTTGCGCTGACTGAACAATTGCAAGCCTTGCTTATTTTGGTCGAAACTTGGTCAAAATTCTAGGAAAAGTTGGTCAAAACATGACGACCCCCTCCCCCCAATGCTGATATCTTCACGACGTCCCTGCCAGCAAAAAACTTCATTATTTTCTATAGATGGATGGACTATAGTTAACTATAAACAAAAGGTTGTTCAAACATAATAACTTTCTTGAACCACGCGATCTTCTCTACAACATTTGAGTTCTGTTAACCAGCATTTGAAGTTCATTTACATGGTGACTAATATTTCAATACATCAAAATCATTGCCTTCCATCATGGAAACAGCCCCCAAAACTCCTGTTCAGGAGGTATGAAAAGTGCAATTTGAATATCAAACACCTTGCACAAAGTCGAAGGCGGCTAAATGTTCTAATTCTACTTTCTTTGCATGGGCCATGGGCGGTTTTATATGAATATCTTCAATGCTTATAACTTCTTGCTTTTGTATGTATATAAATCATAATACTGTCAGTGGTGAAGCTGGCCATAGCAACAGGTCATGCTATGCAAGTTTTTAATGATTTGCATTGTTCAAATAGATGCAGGTTTATTAGCATAGCATGGTCAGTTGCCACGGCTTGCTTACCACTGAATACTGTACAATGTTTGTATAAAGTCTATAAAGATACTAAAGCCAGTTTTCCACTTCGTCTTAACGTATCGTAGCATTTGCTTTTGTGTTCATATTATGCTAACAATTAATGGACATATCTCAGAGGCCTCAAAGAAAGATATATAATATATATAAACAGACAGTCATGTCTTATACCTGTACAAAAATCATGTTGGAAACAGACTATAAATAGGTTATGAATAAACACTAGATATGAACACCATATAAGGACATAATTACTATATGATTGACATTTAGCAAAAACAACAGAGTACATTGCGAGCGAGAGAGAAATAGGTGTGTAAACATAATACAACATACGAAATAAAATCAAATAATTTGGCGATTAAAAACACAGTGAATTGTCGTGAAGGACGGCCCTTTTAGTAGAGCATTCCGACAGTCAGTTGACATACTATTACATGTATTAAATTGCTAGCTGGTGTTTATATATTATAAAAGTCAATATGTGCAGACCGTGCTGCAGACAACAATCCACATTGGGTTGCTCTAGGAATCTTATTACAGTAAGCCTGATTAAACAACATTCCGCGTTTATTTTCAAACTATAAACATCTACAAACTGAACACTATATATACTCATGGTTTTGGCTGGCTTGCACATAACAATAAACTCATAATCAGTTAAAGCACATCTCTTGCCTCTAGAATTTTCGAACGCTAAACAGTTCATCGCCTTGATGGCTATTAACACAAATAAATAAAGCCATAGTTACTTGGTTTCTTCGGGAAGTGTTCGTATATTTTGCATCAAGTCAGATCCAGAATAAAAAGCTTGCAAATTATGTGCACGCAATTCAATATTTTTCTCGCACTCCCCCCGGTGTCCCCCCGGAATTACGACATCTTAAATATGGACAGACACAAGATCGGCGCGAAAGACTGGGTCGAGTGAACTCTGGAGCAAGATTAGGAGTGCTGCCTTCGGCAGCAAATAGATTTAAGACTGCAGGCTAGTATCAGAAATCAACGAATTGAATAGATTTAATGAATTTGCGCTTCTTAACTCGCAAGGTAAGCTATTCCAGAGTTTTGCTCCACTATACCGGATGCTATTTTTCAAGTATTCTGTTTTTGGTTTTGGTAAGTAAAACTTGAAATCATGGTCTCTTAAATTGTAATTATGTTGAGGAGCAGATGAGTCTTCAAAGATATCGGTTAAAACAGGTGGTGCTTGCGCATGAGCAATTTTGTACATAAACTTGCCCCTAAAGATTAATCTGCGTTCTTTTAACGTTTTCAATTTCAATTCAGACAAAGCGGCTTCAGACTGACCATGCTCATTTCTATATCCTAAGATGACCCTTGCTGCCCTATTTTGGAGTACTTGTAATCGATTTGTAAGCGTGGTACCAATTGGATCCCACACAAGATAGCAATAGTCAAAATACGGTTGAACCAGAGCATAATAGACGGATAGGAGAGTGAGACGGTTAAAATATGGCCTTAGTCGTTTTATAGCCCCAATTCCAGCTGCTACCTTTTTACATAATTCATCTAAATGACTATCCCAAGATAAAAATTGATCAATTAGAATACCTAGGGACTTCGTTTCAGTTACACGTTTAATGGGTCTATTATTGATCACAATGTTAGGTTCAGAGGTAAGATTATTGATCTTAGATCGACTTCCAATCAATAAATACTCAGTTTTAACAAGGTTTAGACTTAATTTGTTGGCTAAGAGCCACGCGTTAACATTTGCCAAATCACTATTTATTTTCGATTCAATTTCCAATAATGATTTGCCACATGCAGTTAGAGTAGTATCGTCTGCGAACATTCTAACACTAGACATATGAACACAATTTGGTAAATCGTTTATATAAACTAGGAAAAGCAAAGGAGCTAAAATAGATCCTTGGGGACTCCGTAATTAATATTGCGAGAATTAGATAAATGCCCATTCGCGTGGCACAATTGTGATCGATTTCCTAAATATGAACTAATAAAATTAAGTGCGGAGGACTCAAACCCATAAAAACCTAGCTTTGACGTTAAGATCTTATGATTTATTGTGTCAAAGGCTTTTTTTAGATCAAGAAAGACAGCAATGTTGAACATGCCACGATCCAAATTTGTATGCCATTCGTTCGTGCTATGTAGCAATGCATCGGCAGTAGAATGATTTGGTCTAAATCCAAACTGATATTTCGAAATGATATTATTGGTATTTAAATAGGTGAATATCTGCCTATAAAGGATTTTCTCGAATAGTTTGCTGATTGTTGGTAAAATAGAAATTGGGCGGTAATTATCGAGCATTGTATTAACGCGCCTTAATTATCTTGACACTAATCTTAATTGCTTTTCCGCCTCGCCTCTACTAACTCGCGTATAAAATAACGGCTACTACTAAAAAGCGATACAACGAGTAATCGTAATCGTGCTCATCTACTAGATATTATATGACGACTCTACAATTGTGAAGTAAAATAAATGTATCAAACTATCTATTAGCGTTCTACGTATTTTCACAAACATTTGAATTATAACAAATGGTCACAAATCAATACTCGCGCTAGACCTTCAATCGGTTCCACGGTATAAGGGTTTCGTCGACTGCCTGTGCATAATCATTTCCCACGTTTCAGATAGATTTAATGTCAGCTATGGAAACACCAGGCGGAAAACGAATCCTAGTTAAAAATATTATTGCCCAGCAAATAATTCGTATATTCAAAAATAAGAGGCATATTTAAAAAACATTTGGTATATGCATGAAAAAATATTTATTATGCCAAGGTTTATTTTGAGCAATAAGTAAATTTTCTTTAATAAGAATATCATGGTTAGAATTAGCTGAAGTAACAATTTTAAAATCTTTGGATGACCGGCTTCTCTAGAATGATCTGAAATACTTGATTTTGAAACACACGAAAGAGGATTGCCAGTCAAAGCCGAAATTCCGCATTGCTCAGAGATTCGTGTGTGTAAATGTCGGCATGTTTTGCCCAAATACAATGCGTTACAGCGTTACAACAATCGGAATAAGTAATTTTCAAACCGTAGGCGTTCAAATGAACTTTAGGAGGTGGAGAAATAATTTTATCTAAAACGTTTTGATGCATCTATCCATGGAAAATTTCGGGTAACCATTTTGAAGTAGTAACTTTTTGAATATTATTATTTTTGAAGATTATTTAGTTACTACTTTTTGAATTTTTTTTTTCTTTCTTTCGCTAATCTGAGTATCTTGTATACATGCCAGTATACCATGAACATTGTATCTTTCTAATTTTAACTTTTTACCTGTTTGTAATCTTATATCATGGTATATTTTTCAAAATTTGTTATAAAATAGATGGAATAGCTTGCTTAACTGTATTTAGTCTGACGATGTCGCTTGTAATGTGACGAAACGTCACTTGATAAATATTTTTTTATATACAAAATGTTTTTTGAATATGCCTCTTACGAATTATTTGCTGGGCAATAATATTTTTAACTAGATTTAATGTCATTTTAGAATGCAGAATCCGATACTGTTCTTACCTGAGCACTCACCATTATCAGCGAATTTGACGAAAAGGTTGTTTTGCGCGTACTTGGGCTTTATGCCAATAACCGTCAATGAATATATATATATATATATAGTATATATATAGTATATATATAGTATATATATATAGTATATATATATATATAGTATATATATATAGTATATATATATAGTATATATATATAGTATATATATATAGTATATATATATAGTATATATATATAGTATAT